>JALMGJ010000010.1:6017500-6275000 GCA_023362775.1 Charina bottae
ATGCCCTAATAATAGGTCTCCTCTCCTCTCCCCCACCCCACAACCCGCACCTTGATTGATTCCCCCTTATGGTTGAAGTTTCATAAGCTTCCCCTCCCCTCAAACGCCTGTGCAGAAGAAGAAAGCAGGTCAGATAAGCAAAGGTCTATTCTGTGATGCTCCAGGATGTTCCAGCCCCTGTTTAAAGCCAGCGCAGTCTTACCTCGGAGTAAGTCACCCTAAAATCAGGAGCCTATAGAATGGTATTGGCCCACTGGAAAGATATCTGGATGTTGCTTCCATTTTTTTCCCCAAAAAGTAAAGTGACATTATGCTGCAGTCAAGTGCGTAGGTTTTGTGGGTCCTGAATTGCTTGAAATCCAACTATGGCCAGGAAAATCGATCTGTCTATCTATTTATCTGTGTCTGGAGGCCATTGCCTTCTACAGTTCCCACCATATATGTCCTTGCCATGAGTTTCACTGATAGGTATTCCAGTTCAGCGTGCATAACGCTGGAAGAGAAAGGTGCCAAGTTCGTTCACTTGTTTATTGCTTTCTATCTAGCCAGGTCCACAGGCAATAAAAGCAAGGCAGCCCCAGCTTTATTGGGAGGGAGGGTGTGTGTGTGTGTGTGTGTGTGTGTGAAGTGGGGAGTGATTCTGCTTTTGTCTCTGGAGGCACAACGCTTCGCGACCCAACCGAATCCAACCAGCCCAGAAGGCCATCCCTCTCAGCTAGGAGAGGAGAAGGGGTAGGAAGACCCTCTGTGTTGGAAATATGGCCCCCGCTTCAAAATGCAGTTCCAGATCAGGAGGGGCCAGATTTCAAGTCTGAGATATCTATTTGGTGTTTTTCCTAGATCTCCACGTCCCACCACGTGGAAGTAGATCAAAAAGTCTACCGTTAGAGTTAAAAGGATTTAAAAAAAAAAAAAAGTTGAGCCCAGGAATACATTTGGAGCCTTAGCGTAGAAGAGGGTTCGCACTATTTACCCCACCCTAGATTAACCCCAGCTTGTTTCATTTATGTAGTCTCTTTGGAGGGGCTAAGGATAGGACCTTCTCTGAAACGTCGGGGACTAGACGGAACCTCCTTCCTGATCTGCTGCAAGGTGCCGTGCCAACCGTCCATACTTCCTGCCCACCCTTGTCCTAGGCATCGGAATTGGCAGGGGGTTCCGCTATCTACTGCCCCTCCAAACTAAGATGTTTCATAGAGGAAACATTTATTGAAGGTGATTAATAAGTACTCGTGAGCAATCTCCTTCTCCTTGCAGGGAAAGATCTCTCATATAGGAGCTGTGCTCAAATCAAAGAGAGGTTAGCTACTGACGTCAACAGAAAGCTTAACAGTACCTTCTCCCCCCCCCCAAAAAAAAAAAGGGGGCTAAAATTGCTTAGAAAGTTGATGTGGCCGGCGGCAGGCAGGAACAACCTTGGTATTTTCTAGAAAGCAATTGGGTTTTTTTTCAACTTTTCCTCTTCCTCCCCCCGTCCCTTTCTTCTGACGCTCTCCCCTTCTTCCTTTAAAACAGAATGACAAAATTCTGATTTTTCCCTTTAATCCAAAACAGTCTCTCTGATTCCAGCCCTCCTCCACCTTTCGCGGCTACCCCTTGGCCTACCCCTTGACGTGCCTGCATTGAAGCTGGGGTTCCAAGGTCTTTGGAGGTCTTAGAGAGCGACAGTACTTAGAATAGCTGGTAGATGGCAGAATTTTCTAACCTTTGGGAAGAAGCGAACAAGCTGGGAGCCAGAAGTCCATTTAAAAAGCCCTTTATTTCAAGGAACAAAGATCACTGACAACCACAGTACAGGAGACAACTCAATGAAATTTCTAGAGGAGAAGGGGGGGGCATTGCAAAAGAGAGCCACTGTGAATCCAAGGTCTTACTTTTATAATTAAAATGAGAGAGAGGCAAAATACAAACAGTGCAAGATAAGTTCATATCTTCCTTCCTTCCTTCCTTCCTTCCTTCCTTCCTTCCTTCCTTCCTTCCTTCCTTCCTTCCTTCCTTCCTTCCTTCCTTCCTTCCTTCCTTCTTGCCTTCGAGTCAGTGTTGACTCCTGGCAACTGCCTGGACAAGTCCTTGCAGTTTTCTTGACAAGGTTTTTCAAAAGTGGTTTGCTATTGCCTCCTTCCTAGGGCTGGGAGAGGGGGACTGGCCCAAGCCAGATGCCTTAACCCCTACACCAAACTGGCTCTCTAATAACTACTATTTAAAAAAAAAGGGAGGGGGAGAAGAACAGCATTTCGGAATGTTGCAGAGAAAAGAAAGGACACAGGGCAAGGGATATTTTGGGTAGAGCTCATGCTTAATACATAATGATAGTAATAGTCGCAGGAGTAGTAATTTTTTAAGAGGTTGATTTCAAGAAGCTCTGAAAACAGAGACAGTGGATATATATTCCCAGTTTAATAGCAGACATTGCTAATAATCTATATCTGGAGAGAAATAATTATTGATATATATATATATATATATATATATATATATATATATATATACACACACACACACACACACACACACACACACATATATATATATACATACAGTCTGAGATAGATAGATAGATAGATAGATAGATAGATAGATAGATAGATAGAGATATTTTACATAATTCCCCCAACACACACACATGCAGACACACAAACATTCATAGACAGTCAGACATTACTGGCCATGGCCCAGAGAAAGGATCGAAGCTGCAATCCTTTGCAACCATGATGGACTTCAATGGGCCTTACTCCTAACCAAACCTCCATTGGTCAAGGCAGAAGGCTCCATCCAACCTGTCTCCTGAGATCTACGATCCTTGCTTGCAACTGAGGATGCGGAGGGCCGATTCTCCCCACGCGGACTTAGAAACCAGGTTCCGAGGGTTTTCCATGACTCGCTCCCCCAAGGAAAGAGCGCGACCGACTTTTGCCACACGAGCCACGGATTGAAGTTTCGCTTTTGCCACGCGAGCCCGACTGAAGTTTCGCTCTGCCGCCTCAGGTGGTCTTTTCCAACTAAGCCTGCCGGTTCTTCCTCCCTCTTAGGAATTCCTCTTGGCTCCAGGCTTCCTAGTGGTGGCAGAAGCTGGGCGCTGAAGAACATCAAGGCGGGATCAGGCCAATCTCCAGTCTGGCTTCCAAAGGGTTTAATTGGGGACTTGGGGAAGGGCAAAACACTTCTTTAGACGCACACGGAAATGTAACATTACGTCTCGGGAGCCCGGAAACGTGAAGAAGGGGGTTACTTAATCCACAACCTGGAGAGTGAAGGAAAAGAATCACAAGAAGTCTCCAGAAAGAGGTGGTGGGGGGGGGGAGGGAGATAGAGAGAGAGAGAGAGAAGGTAGAAAGCATCCCAAGCGCCATCAAGTCTTAATTCGGCATTAGAAATAACAGCTCCGGAAGGGAAAGATTTACACCCAAGCCTTTACTCCTTTATGTACTTAAAAAAAAGAGGGGTACGTGTGTCCCCTGATTTTATTTCACATTAAACCCATAGAGTCTCATTCCAATTATTTTATTTTAGTTGTGTGGTGCTATAGAAACAAAGACGTTTGCGTTGGCTCTTTGTAGACCAAAGTCTCTAGTTCCAGCGTTCGGAAGCGACTCCCGGGTGTTCTTTCCCTCCATAGTCGCATTTAGAAACGGGAGGCAGTAAATATTCACCTTCCTTTGAAACGTTTTTAATGGACGTTTATTAAAGCCGTGGGGGGAGGAGAGTGAGATGGGGCTTCTCCGGGTTACAGCTCAATCCGTGTGCAGCAAAGGCACTGGAGCTGAGAAAGAGAGGAAGGAACCCAGCTTGGCGTCGTCCCCCAAAGAGGCAGAACCCCAACCAGCCTTGCCAGACCTGATCGGAGGAATTGCCCAAACACTTCGGGGTGGCTTCGCAGCGGGGAGAACCGGAAGGAGAGCCAACCTTAGGGAAGAACTGAAACGACCCCTTCGCTCAAGTCCCGACAGCGACCCTGGTTATCCCTTGATAGCGGCAAGGGCGTCCATTCCAGAGAAATTCCATTTATCATTATTATTTCTGTTATGATGCTCCCGCCTCGATCCGCCTCATCGCAGCTCCCTCCCTTCCCTGCGAGCTTTTAACTCTAATTTTAGTCTCCTCCAAGTGAAGAATCCCTAAGGGACAGCAGCAAACTTGTGAAAACCAGGTAAACCGAACAGGTTTCGAAGGAGGGACACAGGGATCGGCCTCCGCAGCCTCTTTCAGGCGACTCACAGCCGCACCGGAATTAAAGGAAAGGGTTCAGCACAAAGGCGAGCTCCAGAAATCTGTAAAGCAGGGGACCTTCCTTCCTTCCTTCCTTCCTTCCTTCCTTCCTTCCTTCCTTCCTTCCTTCCTTCCTTCCTTCCTTCCTTCCCCCTGCCTCTTTCTGACTTTCTCTCCAAGAAAATAAATAGCCAAGGAGAAATGAGCAATACATTCTTTCCCTAGGGTTTTTTTTTCTTTGAGGGGTGGCGGGGAGGTATAGACCTTTTGATTAAATTGGTGAACGCATTTATTCTCTTTCCGTTTTGCCTTGAGATGCTATTGAAAGTCGCTTCAGGGACAGAGCGCGCAGCAAAAAGTCTCTCCTGGCCCAGCTTTCTCTCCTGCTTCCGCGGGTTCGGACCCAGTCCATGGGGAAAGTGTCCCCTTCACAAGGGGAGGAAGGGATCCCCTGGGATCTGAGAGTGCGTCCACCTCTTTGCCTCTCTTCACTGGGTTTGGCGGTTTGGTTTTGGAAAGGACTGAAGGGATCCAGTTGAGAAGGTGGAATTAGGAGCGAGAGAGGATTCGGAACGAACTGGACGACGAGTCTTAGGCTTGGACTAATGGGGTTATTTAGGATGGTTCCTAACTTAAGAACAGATATAGGCCAGGAAGACTCGCATTCCAGTTCGAAGTCTCTTATAAAACAACCACAGTGATGGGATTGTGATGAGGAGGAGGATGAAGATGAGGAGGAGGATAATGGTCTGCCTCTATGGTTGTGGGAAGACCATTAAAGTCTACTACGTACCACCACTTCGTTTCGTTAAAAGAGACCTTTCTACTCCACTGTCTCCAGGTTTCCTTCGGAAGTGTGTGTAAGGGAGGAAGGGGGGGGGAGGGAAGAGAAATAAAATAAAATAAACAGGAGTGACAGTCTTGAGGGGGGGAAGCTCATTAGTTCGCTGTCCAAGCCTAGTAAAGAACAGAAGTATATATTATTGGAGTTCAGCCACCCTCCCCACCCGCTCTGTCAACCAAAATGAACCTGCGGCAAGTTTGATCCAAATTGGTGCTAACTTGATCCGCCGCCATTGTTGCCCACGCTCCGGCTTCTCCCACACTGGAGAAGGAAGAAGCGGGAGGAAGCGAAGGATTTGAAGGCCGTGTGGATGTTGACACAGAAGAAAAAGTCATTACATCTTCTTGTTTCTTCTCCACCCCTCTCCGCCGAGAAGGCTCCTGGAAATGGAAGCCATCTCCTGCGCAGCAACCCGCCGGAGATCTTCCCTCCGCTGGATGCTATCTTAGAATCACATTGTTTCTCTCCCCCGGCGATTTTTTCTTAAAGGAAGGGATATTTAAGTGGCATTGTCTGGATAATTAACTGTGCCCCAAGTATAAAAACAGATAGGTTTGCACACTTAATCACAAGACACTTATATTATATTATATTATATTATATTATATTATATTATATTATATTATATTATATTATATTATATTAGTATATTATATTATTAATCTGTGTCCTTCAAGTAACTATGGCTGAAAAGTCCTTTCCTTGGCGAAAATATATGTCTCCCCCAACATACATACACACACAGGGCATTTTTACAGCTGGACCTCTGAAATATCTGCTCCGAAGTCAAGCTCCTTCAATCCCAACCTTCTTCTTAAAGAAGACTGTTCCTTTATACCGCAATCTAGCTCTCCGTTGTATTATTCTTATTAAACCTACCTTAAAAAAACCCTAAAGATAAAGCATTTCTCTAAAACTAAAGAGAACCATTTTGGATAGTCTGATAGATAGATACTCTCTGGGGAGAGGCCAAAGGGAGGAAAAAAGAGGGAGAATTCTCTCTCTCTCTCTCTCTCTCTCCCCCTCCCTCCCTCCCTATATAAATATATAACGTTTTAATGGCACATCTGATGTATTAAATGAGGCAGTTTTACAATTGGGCTCGGCTGCGATGCTAACTGATTACAACTGCGTTATCAAAAGGGCCAAAGGATTTATAACTCGGCCTGGGCACGAGCCGGGATGACAGACAACGGAGAAAAATCTGGTTTGCATTAGGGGAAGGTCTAGGGACGGGACGGGGCTGCGCCTCATTCCGTGGCCGAGCCCCCCATTCTCCTGCAAAGACGCGAAGTTCCCAGCCCTGCCTCCCCGGCCCAGGGGCCGCAACTGGGGGTGTGGGGGCAACCGGGGCATGTGCCCCGGGCGCTGCGCTGGGAGGTGCGCCAAAATGACAAAATAACCCATGGGGGGGGGGCGCGGAATCCACGTTTGCCCCGGGTGACACAGACCCTAGTTCCATCCCTGCCCCGGCCCTTCCTAAAGGTTGCCGGCTTCCAGCAGCCCCGCCAGCGTTTGTCACCTCCTTAAGCGGAAAGTTATTTACAATCCGGACGCGGGCTGTTTATTCAAGAGGCCTGTCTTCATCTCGCCCCGCACTCGATCTCAAAGCTGCTCCCACCCCCTCCGCCTATTCGGTTTCACCTCTCGCTTTAGGGGAAATGGGGAAGGGAAGGGTATTCCCCCCGACTTGAACACACACACACAGATCTTCCGCAAAGGGTCTCGCCCTCCCGAGCAAACCTGCTCGCTCAAAAATCACATTTATTTATCTCTAAATAAATCTCCCCTACCGATGCTCAACGCGTCTAGGCGGATCTCACTCGCCCTCCGTTCCGCTAGAATAACCCCAAGGTAAAAGGTGCTCCACGCATGGATGCCTTCTTTCCAGACCCCCCAAGAAAGCAGTCAACTTGAAAACCTCTTACATTTGCTGGGGAGAAGGTTGTGGGGGGGGGGGGGGGCGGACGGGACAAAGCAAAGATCAGACCTAAGGTTTTTTTCTTTTTAAATGACCGCCGACGAGGTAAACCTTTGCCTTTTATTTGACAACCGCACCCTGAGAAGTTTAATAGACCAGGGCGGGGGTGGGGAAAGAGAGATCTGGGGAACCAAATGGGGAGAAGCGTCTGTTTTATTTGGAGTTGGGGGGCGGACTGGTTCTGTCCAGCTTCGGGAAATCTTGCGGGCCCAGGTAAATTGGCACAGAATTTCAGCCCAAAGAAGAAGAGGGCATCAACTTGGCCAGGAGACGCCGTTCATTCTGCGAAGCCAAGATACAATGCAGATGGGGCGGGGTGGAGGAAAGGGGGGAAGAGGGAGAGAGATGGGCCTCGGTTCTGAAGAGAGTCCACAGGTCTGACACCCTTCTAATGTGCATCTTTGGTTAAGAGGCGGGGATACCATCGCCCACCCACCTCCGACCCTGCCCTCCACATACTTCGGCATTTGCTTCTTTTTTTAAAAAGACACCGCTCTGATTCTTGCCTTGAGCTAAATCCCACTCCCTTTCTTTGCAACGTGGGGGTCCTGACTCCCTTCTGCCCCCGCCTGAAACAGCCACCACCCAAGGCCGAGGGTCCAGCTTCTCGCCTAATCTCTTGGGCATCCTTCTCCTCCTCCCATCGAAAGCTACAACATGCCGAACCGAACCACGAGGCGCAAGCACGCGAACCAACCAACCGCGCACGATCCCGCAGAAACTCAAAGGAGGAAGATGCCAAATATTTTTTTTTTGGGGGGGGGGGTCGGTGAGGAGGGAGAGAAAGACACATTTCCTTCGGGTGACCAGCCAGACGCTTTCTCTTTCCTCCGGGTGCCGGACTCCGGTTAAGTAGCAGGAAAATCAAGGTTCCTGACCCAGGGTTTCAAAACCGCGTAATCCAGCCTGGATGTTGAGGCAGAGCGGACCAAAGGCTTCACTCTGTTTCTTTCCGGGCCCCAGATAAAAGGAGTAATAAAGGAGTACTCACAGACAAGAGCCGGTGGCATCTCTAAAGCTCCCCACCCCGCCCCGCTTGACCATTGGGATGGTGTTGCTGGTGGCTTTGATTATTCACATCTTTCCAAATTGGGAGAGCCAGCCCTTCTCGCTGCGGAGTTCTCCAAGGGATGAAAAGAGGGAACGCCCCCAGCCCCTTTCCCACCCTGAGCAGGCAACGCGTTGGCTGCTTTCAGGCCTCGCTAGCCCCACTCGACTGGCCTCGCGGCGCCCGCGGCGCCTGGGCTCTAAGTTTGCTGGAAACTGCCTGCAGCTCACAGCTTTGGCGGCCCCTGGGGGGCGGGGGGGAGGACCCCGGCCTCCTTTTGGCAAGGATGGGGGAGAAGGCGGGAGGATCGCTTTCCCAACGCAAGACGAGGGGGTCTTTCTGCCGCTGGCTTCCTTAGGAGACCTCGCCCGTTCTCCGGTTCTTTCTCTGCAAGGCACTCGGGGGACGGGAGACGCCATGTTGGGGCAGTTTCATGGCCAGGGTGTTCACGCCACTCCGCTTCGCTGTTCCACCCCAAGACTTCCCCCCCCCCCACCTCCTAAAATGACACTCAGAGCGCTCCAGCCCCAGCGAGGTCAAGTTGCGCGAAGTCGCCTTTTAAACTGTTAAGCGCCAGGCGCGCAGGACGGGGAGGGAGCGGGGGGGGGGGGGGAGGCCTTGAGCAAGACGGTTTCCCCCTTCCCCTGCCTGACCCTTTTGTTTTAGCGGGAGGGGATACTGAGCTGTCTCTGGCTCGCCCCCTCCCCCTCTTTGTGCCGCGAACTTAATTGTTGGACAAGGCCAAAGGGAAGGAGGGTCCGAATGCGTTGGAGTGGGGAGTGAGAACAAGTGCGAGGTGATTTTTGTGTGTGTGTGTGTGTGTGATCTGTGCTGGAGAAGGAGAAGGAGAAGGAATTTAAAACGTCCTGTTGAAAGCTGCTTCTATACTTTTCTTCTTTCTCCCTCTTTCTTTTTAGGGTGGAGAATTGCTTCCATTTTCCCCTTGGTGCTGAGAAAGTGCAGAACTGAGGTCGGGTAAAATATAAGCTCAGAGCAATGGAGGGAGGGGTGGGGGGAGGCACTTGGAGAGAAAGAGTTGCCCCCATTTACCAGCCTTCTAGAAATCCCTCGTCAATTTCACCCCCCCCCCAACTCCTTAGGAACCTCTTCCCAGCTCCATTAATGGTCCAGGTCAGTCCCTGGGGATGGGCACTGGGGGTGGGGGTGGCTTTTGCTCCAACCCAGCAAGCTAAGAGAAACTTTCCTTAAATTGCCTGTAAACTCACCTATCTCCAGAGTGGGTTGAAATATGGGTGGGTGCCCCTGGGAGGCTTCTTATTGGCAGGGCTTGGTAGCTGAAGAGTAATTCCAATTGGGGAGGTGGTTTGCCCTGCCCTGCCCTGCCCTGCCAAGGCCTCCTTCCAGCAGAAGAGCTGGTTTTAAAACTGAGCTTGGGGAGGTGGTGCCAAATGGGACAGATACGAGGACTACAGGCTCCAAGTCCACCTCACAGGCCTCTGAAGGCAAGGGAAGGAAAGAAAGAGAATGCCTTGGGTGGGGTTGCTTGGGGGCAAGGAAAGTTTCTTCCTCATAAATTATAGAAACCAAGAAGACTTTGCAATGCCTGGGGGGTGTGAAGAAATGTGCATCTGATCAGCGAGGAAGGCAACAAAGCTTGCCTTCTGAAAAGGATGCTAACCCACCCAGGTCCTTCTCCAAACACCACAGGAGTATCCCGAACCTACTCCAGGAAACAACCCAATTTGGGGGGGTCATGAAAAAGAGGCTTAGTTTGCCAGCTGCCCGTTCAGGATAACGCACAAAGGAATAACATCCACCACAACAATGTGCCAAACAAAATAGAGAGCAAGCTCTTAAAGGACATTGGATCAGAAGGGACGGGATCAGGCTGGGGGGCTAATATTAGGGCTAGAGGCCTAGCCAATCAGAACAGTTGCCAGCCTGGTTCAAAAGGCCCTGGAGCAATATGAAGCGCCTTCCTTTTGAAATATATCCCATTAAGTTCAATAGGCCCACTGTAGGCAAGAGGCATCCTTAAGGGCCCTGTTTTGCAGATCCTTCTACATGGGTTTACACTCTATACCTTTCTCTCTTCCTTTTTTAAAAAAAGTTCAACCTGTGCCAATGTTCTGTCCTAAGCGAAGAACAATCTCAAGCCACACACCTTAAAAGGACCACAAACAGCTCATGACAATGCAGTGTCACTTCAACCCTATTAATTATACACTCCACATCGATCCTAATATTGTGATCTTTTTCTCTTCTCCCCCAATTAAAAAAATAATAATCCAGAGTGACATTTCTTACTTTTACATTTCAGTGGGACAAGCAACTCTCTTTCCTACCCATTCTGTGAAATTAAATTATTTGTAATTAACCAAAAAAGCGGGGGAGGGGAGGGGGCTGAGCATGCTCCAGGCTACATCTTGGAAATTTACTTTTTTTCCTTTTGAAAAAATCAGAAAGACAACTTGTAGAGCTGAGTCTCTGTGCCTTCCCTGCAATCACCAATATTTCCTTCCATTCTACAAATTAAAATAGAACAGCTATCCAAGCTCCCTTGTAACACTGATTTTGACAAGGACTCACTAATCTGAAGTATATAGAGAAGGAAAACAGTGAGACACACACACACACCACCCATGCACACTTACTTTCCCACAAGGACACTTAGGAGAGTCATACAAGTGGTCAGATATCAAATAATATTTTAATTTCTGAATACTTTCAATTTTTTTCCTTGGAATATAACACACAAAGACTGGACCAAACAGTTTTCAGTTATTATAACTTTTACAGTATACAGAAATGTTGCACTTAAAAAAAAACCTTCAGTTTTTTTTCTCTTTAAAACACAAAAACTGTAAACTCTAAGGTACTGAATCAACCACATTATCTATAAGTGCCAACAGTAGTGTTATTTTTTTTTGTCATGCTGAATTCAATGGTTTTTTTCTTTTTCTTTAAAAAAAGGGAAATATCAACAAGTATTATAATACAAAGAGCTTGCAAATATACAAACAGATAGAGGAACTCGGTAACAATTCAGGACAACTAGGCGGAACCCAATTTCATTCAAATTACAAAAAAGTTAACTTTGTGATGAGTCTCTCTGTGTGGTTTTCTGTGTACATGTATGTATGCATGTTTTCATCAAAACCATGTTGTGTCTTGGACACAATCTCCCTCCAAGAAATACCCAATTCCCTTCCAAAATCCATGTTTTGCCATATATGCATTTAAGTGTGTGTGTATGTGCGTGTGTATTGTATATACCCAACACATACACATATACACATACCTCTACCAGCAGAGAGGCTACAGGCAGGATGGTCGTGGTTCACTTAAAAAAAAAGCTATAATTATAGTTGTAGCTTGAAGCTAAATTTTTGGCTGACCTGATTTAAGTGCGCTTCCATCTTTCTAGAATTATTGGGGGTGGGGGCTTTTTCTTCCCAATTTTATGTTCTTCTCAGAAACCTTTCCAAGACAGTTTTAATTCTTTCAGAACATATACTTTTTAAAGGATACACAGTTCTTAAAAAAATAAAAGAAAAAATAAAACCAAGATTATATCAAAATTATTATAGAACCACAGAATAAACTGGTTTGGAACCAGGATTTCTTTTTTTAAAAAAAAAGCCAAAACAAAATCCTATAGGTACACAGACAATGTTGGACAAATCAATAATTTGGAAAGAGAGATAGAGAGAGAAAGGAAGAGAGAGAATTTTTTCCATTATGTTAATTTTCTACAGATTTGCTTTTTTAAAAATTCACTTTTAGCGAGAGATTGCATTTCAAAGTTTTAACACCCCCTCAAAAAAGAAAGAAAGAAAGAAAGAAAGAAAGAAAGAAAGAAAGAAAGAAAGAAAGAAAGAAAGAAAGAATATTTTTTTCTTTTTAAAGAGAGAGAGAGAAAGAGAGAAATAGTAACTTGTGAAAGACAAGGGAATTTTAATGCATTCTGTAAAAAGTCCATTGAACAAGTCTCTCTTTTTAAAAAATCTATAGTCCATTCAAATTATTCTCCTCTCTTCTTTTAGCCAAGATGTGACATCCTTGCTTAACTGAAGGACGTTTCAACAACCGCCAGACCCAATGTCACTCGCGATTCCTCTGTTCCAAATTTTCCATTTTTGTTTTGTTTTGCTTTGTCAAATTCTCTGATTTGTGGATTTTTTCCCCCTCTCTCCAACATTTTTTTCCCCTTTCTCTTATTGGATGGCCATATACGGCCAATTAAAACTGCTTCCAGATAGTAGCATATCTCTGATAAGGGTTTCTATGGGGGTTTTACCTACCAAACGGACGAAAAACAATTGCTCTATGACCGAGGAAGAGACGGTGCGAAGAGAGGGGAGGCGCAACAACAGTTTCCCAAAACGGGTGGGTTGGTTGGGGTACTGACTCCTCACGTACTCTTCCAACGCGCACTGGGACTTCTCTTGTAAACTTTCAACGTGCGCTACGTCGGATAGACCACACGCATCTAGAAGAAAGGGGGGTTCAAAGAAAGGGGGGACCGTCGTCAGTGTTAAATAAGACAAGGTTTTCTTTTATAAATGGTGTATAAATTTTATATATATACACACACACACACACACATTATCGCCACCAATACAAGCATGCTAAATTTACTGCAGTAAAACAGGCGCAGAACTGGAATCCTACGGGACGCCCTGTTAAAAATCGGTCACCTTACTCTCCCGTAAAAGTAGTTAGGACAGGGCTTTATGGCTCCCTCTGTTCTTGCGCCCCAGATCTGCTCCCCTTCCAAACACGATTCACCCCAAATTCAGCCCTTACAGAGTTCCCATCAGAGCGGTCTTCCTTCTCCGCCTGCGGCCATAAGAGACTGAAAGCCGGGCTTTCTCCCGAGGAAGCCTGTTTTGAAGCAAGCGAGGTGTTTTCTTTGGTGTTGAAGCCCTGGGGGGGAGGCTGTTTGAGGAAGACAGCACGCTAAGCACGTGCTGACCCCCCCGGGGGGGGCTTTTTTTTAAAATTGCCCCCTCCACCCCGAGTTTCTGGAATGAGTGGGTGTCTTTCCCCCTTTCCCCAAATCTGCACGGATTTTTAATTTCTCGGTGAAGTTGGGAAAAGCAAAGGTGTGTTTTGGAGCAGGGAAGGAAGAAATAAGAGGCTCTATATTCTGCCCCTCCCCCAGAAAAACATATTGGGAAAAATAAATGATGCAGACCCCAGCCGAGAGAGTAGGGGAGACAGATGAGTTTTAAAGAAAGCCACGTACGTTCAGAAATTAGCTCGGCTCAAGAGAATGGAGGCCAGCAGCACCCAGGAGGAAAGAAGGAAAGAAAGAAAGAAAGAAAGAAAGAAAGAAAGAAAGAAAGAAAGAAAGAAAGAAAGAAAGAAAGAAGCGATTCCCCTTAAAAGAGACACCGCAGTTTCTCCTCCGTCTTTGAAAGTGATTTAAGTGGTCCTTTAAAACTGATCTTGTCAGTTTAGCTTATTCAAAGGCAGCCATGCAGAGTCTGATCTCTCTCTTCATTAGAGCTGTTTTCTCCCTCTTCCCCTCTGCTGGCTGGCTGGCTGGCTGGCTTTTATATATATATATATAAATATATATATATAAATATATATATATATAAATATATATATATATATATATATATATATATATATATATGAGAAAATAAAATAAAATAAATACGGTTCCACATTTGACAAGCTAAAATACAATGAAAGCCCTTTTAATCAAAAGCTGCCTTGACTCAGGTTGTGACCTTAGCTGGCTGGGTAAAGTACTAACACATGCATATTTTGAAAGCCATTAGAATCCCTGTCCAGGATCTATAGAAAAGGCCCGGGAAAAAAAAGAGAGAAAGAAAGAAAAAAATCAGATGCCTCTCTGCGGGCTTTCAAATACACGCCAGGCCCTGCGGTATATTAGGGCGTCTGAATTGGCCAATCCGCATCCGTTTCCGCCCCCTCCCCGTTTTATAACTCCACAAAATCAGATAACAGAAGCCTTATCTAGGTTGGAAAGGCAATTTACATACAGATCCGCATTTTGCAAACAGCCATAAATTTCACACTTTAAGGGTGACCATGCCTTGAAGATTTTCCCGGAAAAGGGAACAATATTAATAGCACTAATTCAAATGATAATCATAAATGCGGAAGATAAATTTCTTTGAAGTCAATTTTTGGGAGGAAGGAGAGATGGAGTTTGAAGGAAAAACCCTAAGAAATTATTCCTCTTTTAAATTACACAGACATACAGGGAGGCACTAACTTCACACACAGACACACACAGGCAGAGGCACAGGCACACACACACACACACACACACACACACACACACACACACTCTTCATTTATAGAATTGTTTCTGACAATCAACCACATTTGGAGCTCAAGTGATTTGGGTGGGGAACGAAGATTTGGACAGGGGAAAAAATGCAATTGTGGAAAGCAATAATATATAAAAGGAAGTTCAGGTCATGACCTAAATTTTGGACAAAGTCCAGAAAGGCACTTGGTTTCCCCCAGATCTCCCTTAACACGACAAGAACTGAATTGTAAGACTTTATTTTCTCATATAAACTGCACTTTGCTAGGCCAGTTTCCTGATTGCGAGGACATTTCTACATATGAGGATTTCACAAACCTTGCCTCCTTTTATATGAAGTGGCCATTTCCCCAAGATTACTTATTATTTAGGAAAGAAATAGAAATCTTAAGATATGACTGCATCTTCAGCTACTTTCTCTTGACTGTTAGGCAAACATTAGAGACTTGATCTCATGAGTTGTTGTTGTTGTTGTTGTTGTTATTATTATTTTCCTTGTAGTATAAAAGGCAGACATGATTTGAAATATTTCACCTCCAGAGTTAACATCAGATATCTTACTCATCCAGGTTCAACCATGGCTAATTAGATTTCATCATACATTCCATTATTGTTTTATAACTGTAGCACTATTTTTATACAGGAGAAAGTTGGCACAGAAATATATTCTCTCCCTAGTTAGAATTCCCCCCCCCCATGTTTGATTGTTCAAATGGCCTATTTTCAGCTTTTATGACTTGTTAAAATGGGGAGAGGGAAGACCCTTGGATTCTGCAGTTGCTGAATTACAGTGGCTTAATCCTTTACTGCAGTTATTGATGAAAAAATATTATTAGGAATATTCATTAATAGGAAACTGTGGTTTGGGAAACAGCAATTTGAATATGAGTGCATGTGTGTGCACACGGGCGTGCTACATTTTAACTTATAATCTTTTCTCAACTAAGGACAAAACCTGTCTCTTTGTTTAGATGCTGTTAGAAGGCCAACAGCTTTTCTAGTGAAGATTTATCTACTCAAACCATTTCTAGGATAGATCAGGTTTGCTTATTGCAGAGGATGATGGTGATTGTTGTTGTTATTATTATTATTATTATTATTATTATTATTATTATTATTAAGCTCAGCAGATTTCTTTCTGCTTGTGAGCAGACTATCTCCTTGCTTGGTGGTCTTATTTTAATTGTTTTATTTTATGTTATTTTATTTTATTGAAGCAATGGGTTTATGTTACTTTTTATTTTGCTGCCCCTTGTCATTTAGCAGCTTGCTGTCTTTTAACCGCCTCAAATGTGAGGCTGGGCTTTCTGCACTGCACAGTCTTCTGCTTACTGACACAAAAGCCGGTCTCTCTGAGCTCCGTGGGACAACTCTAGAGACTAATGTCCACCCACCCACCCACCCCTTCCCATCCACAGCGGTTCGGTCGGGCTCCATTAAAAACAAAACGGGACAAAGTTGTTTTCTCCCTATTGTCTTGACGCCGCGTACAGTTTATCCAGCCTCCTGCTCCTAGCAATATATATTCTCTCGGCCTCTCTTTATTTGCCCCCGAGTGAAGGGGAAGAGAAGTTTCCAAACTTTAACCTGAGGCCTACAGAGCTGGCAGAGATACAGCAGGACCTGTCCCCGAGTCAAGAAAGACCACAGCTCTAATCCGCCCCTTCCCTCCCCGGAAAACCCAACCACCCCACAACAAACCGCCCCAGGGAGCTCCTACCTCGCCTTTGGCATCTCTTCCAGGAAAATCAAGACAGAGGAGAAAGAGGGGGCCTGGGGTCTGAATCCCGCTCCCCACAAACGGTCGTAAGCAGCGCCCCCAAGCCGGAGGCACCCCCTCCCCGGCGGAGGCTGCCCCTACCTGAGGTGAAGAGGACGATCGCCTTCAAGCAGCTGTATTCCGCCGAGTCCACGTGCAGGGCCTTGAGCTTCTCTACCTGCTCCTGGAAAATGCGTATGTGGTCCATAAAGGCGACCACGCGGTCGGCGGACATGGGCGACGCGTGGAGGCCGGCGGCTGCCAAGAGAGGGGCGACGTGCAGAGGCATGGAGCACTGGGCGGCGTTGAGGACAAACAATTCACTCCAGGTCAGCCGCAGCAGGGCCACCTGGTCGGTGATCTGGAGGTCGGGGAAAAAAGGAATATTCCGGGCCCACTCCACGGCGCTGAAAAGCATCCGAGCGGCCAATTCGCAAATGTTCTCGATGCCCATAATGTTATTCGGCTGCATGCACTGGCTGCCGAAGCGAGAAGTCGGGTAGGGCTCTGCCCGCAGCAAGAGAGAAATATATCCGGAGAGGTACGAATGGCAGTTCAGGGGGTCCCCGTTGGTTAAGGCGAACTGGCCGTGGGTCGGCTGTGTGGGTGGCATTCTGCCCCTCTGGACGGCTGCAGTAAATAAGGAAGAAACTACAGCAATTAATACCTGCATTGCTAAGAAGGGCGACGGTGCTATCAGATCTACAGCTTGCTGGCTTGTTTTCTGGGGAGGGGGCAGGCGGGAGAAAGGGAGATCGGGGGGGGGGGAGGGAATCAAAGGGACCTGGGAAGGTCAAGATGCAGGGCCCCCCCTCCGCCTTCTCCATCGACTGAAAGTAGAGACATTCACATATTTGTGTGATACTTTTGGAGGGGTTGTGTGGACTTGAAAGGGGAAGTTTGAATTCTTAGGGTTCAGGAGAGGGGGTGGAATGCTAGGAGGATGCCCCCCCTCAAGGTGAGAGCAAGATACCAGCAGAAGTTGTTTAGGAAACGCCTTGGATGAAACTGCCCCACGTTTCCAACCAGCCTTTCTTCTGAAATCTTATTGGCCTTGGCCTTTATACCAGCCCTTTTATTTGTTTATTTCTAAATAATAAAATAAAATAAAAACAAAAACCCCCAAAAGGAAAGGGAGAAAATCTGTCAGGCCGAGAGAGAGAGAGAGAGAGAGAGAGAGAGAAAGAGACAGAGCCATATCCACCGCGGTTTCCCTATTCCTCTTCCTCAAAACAGGCCGGAGGGGAAATAAATAAATAAAATAAAATAAAAAATAATCCAATAAAATAAACACTGCAATGGGCCAGGAGGAAAATGTAGATTCCCCAGGTTCTATTGTTATATTTCTCCGCTGCTCCGAGCCAGGGGCGAGAGGAAGCGGTGGCTTTTGGAAGGCTCGGGAATCGTCTGTTTTGCAGAAAGTGGGCCTTTGGTTTTGTTCATAAATTTACATGGTGGTGACACAGAGAGAAAATGAAAGAAACCGAGATTCACCGCGAAGAAAGCCGAAGCAAGGGAGGGAAAGCAGGGGGCTGGCTGCAGCCTGACCCATAGGGTTACCGAAAGCCAGCAAGATCCTCAAAAGAGGGAGAGCTTGTTTCAGCCCCAAAACAACGAAACAGCGGAGGCTGAGGGAGTGGAGGCGCGCCACGCCATTAGAAGAAGCCGCAGCTCGCCTTTCGCTCTCCGAGCTTCTCCGCCGCGGCGCTCCATCTTGCTAAAAATAATAATAAAAATAAAAATCCCCGCCTGCCTCTCGACCCTTTGCTTTCCACGCTCCGAAATCTGCTTTCCTTCCAGAGCTTCGCGTCCCCCAGGTTCTCCGCGTCGGTCTTCTCAACGCCCCCCAACTCCCCGCCTCCGAGCCACAAAAATTAGCAATCTGTAATCAAGAAAATCGGGAGCATTTTTATTGTCATCTTCCGAAGGCCAAAAGGACCGCGTGGAAGAGCGAAACTCTCCGGAACTCCGGTAGCCAAGACAGCGGAGCGGAGCCTGCCGGAATTCCGAACGGAAGACACGATCGGAAAGCTGCGGCGAGGGGATCGATCGATCGAGGATTTATTTATGGGTTATGGTTATTAGAGAGCGGGAACGAAAAGGAAGAGGGCTGGTGGGGGCGGGCGAGAGAGAACGAGAAAGAAGTTTACGTAGCTGAGATCGCCCGGAGCCTGCTTTCTCCTCGGTTGGTGAGGCTAACCCCCATCTCAGCGCTTTCCCTTCTTCCCTTCTCTGGATCCATTTGGAGTCTATCCCAGCTAAGAGAGACCCCGACCCATTTCGAGGAGGGTGGGAGGAGAGAGGGAAAAGAGAAAGTGGCTTTTTCTTAGGATCGGGGCTGCTAAAGAAAGCCTTTTCACTCCTCCCACCCCCAGCCCAGAAACTCAAGACGTTTTTCTTCCCTCTTCTCGCCTCATTCCCTCCAACTCAAGAGAACAAACCAACCCCAGATCAATTCTAAGAAAAGAAAAGAAAAAAAGTATATAGGAAGCACCTCGATTTTGCCCGCCAAAACAAAACAGACTTTAAAAAAAAAATCAAGTATCTAGTCCTCCCCAGGCTGGATTTTAGTTTATGGGTGCTGCATATCCGGAGGGGGTACCCCTGCCTGACTCCCCTCCCCGCGACGGGTGAGAAATGGAAAACAAATGAAATTCCAATACCTTCCCGTCTCATGCCAACCTTCAGGCATTTCTTGAGGCGACAATATTGGCATTGGTTGCGGTGATGCTGGTCAATGGGGCAGTTCCGGTTGGCGCGGCACGTGTAGCTAAGGTTCCTCCGGACGCTGCGCTTGAAGAAACTCTTGCAGCCTTCACACGTAAATTGCCCGTAGTGCTTGCCGCTGGACTTGTCCCCGCACACCACGCATTCTATGTGCTGCTGCTGCTGCTGCTTCTCCCCTTGGCTTTGCTGGCTGCCCGGGTTGGTCTGAGCTGGGGTGCTGGGGGGCCCTCCTTGGCCCGGCGTCTGTGGGGTGTGGGGGGCGCCCGTCGGGGCTCCCGGCACAGGGGGGGCTTGCGAAGGCTGCGTTCCTTGCGGGCCGGCCACATCGTCCTGCGGGTCTCGCCAGGCGCCCACTACCATTGCCATATCTAAGGGACACCGTGGCCAAATCGCGCGCCCCCCCGTCGCTTGCTGTGGCCGGCGGATCCGCTTCCCCGGCGGGTTGCGCCTGCCGTTTGAGCCGGAGCGAGCTGTGGAGGTCTAAGGAGAACGGGGGTCCACTTTTATTTTAGTTTATTTGCTCCCCCCCAGCCTTTTTCTCTCGCAGTTCGCGTTGGCAAGTTGTTCTTATTTTCTTGGCTGGAAGTTGCTGGAGTGGAAGGGGGCGCGTTGGTGGTGGTGATTTTCCTTTTTTCCCCCCTCGTTTGCTTGCTTGTTTTGTTTCCCCCCCCTTTCCGGGTCCTTGCGTTCAGTTTAATTTAATGCTTTTTGCGGAGGGGTGGTGGTAGAAAAGACTGTGGCTCCCCCGTCCTTGCAAAATAGTAAATAAATGCGGGAGGCGCGCACACACACACACACACACACACAGAGACATCCACACACAGCAGGCACGCACGCGAAAGTGGACTGAAAAGGAAAGGGGGAACGCGAACGGGTGGACGAGAAAAAAAAAAAGAAAGAGGAGGCGAGGAGGAGGAAGGCGCGAGGCGATTGTCTGTTAGCAAAAGAGGAAGAAAAGTAAAACAAAAATTACAAAAGGGGGCGGCTGGGGGAGAGAGAGAGAGAGCGCTTCTCTTCAAAGGTCTCTCCCTCCCTCCCTCTCTTGGAGCCGACCCGAGTTGCAAGGACAGAGGCGGGCGTCTGGGGGCCAGATCCAGCGAAGCCCGCAGTCAGCCATTCAGAAAAGCCATGGAAAGCAAGCCGGGCGAAAGCCCGCAGCAGCTCGGAGGAGGCGCAGGCGAGCCCAGAAAGATCCCACGCTCGGCACGCCGGCCCGGAGACGCGGCCTGGCTCCTGCTCCTGGCGGGGTTTGGATCGGATGCCCCGCTCGGAGTTTGGCGAAGCTGTAGAAACATCAACCGGGGAAGAGGAGGAGGAGGAGGAGGAGGAGGAGAGAGAGGGAGCGAGAGGGAGACGGGGCGGGGGGGGGGGTGGACGGAACCAAACAAAAACCACACGCGCGCGCGCGCTCCCACTCGCTCACGCACCCGCGCGCGCTCTCTCACACACACACACACGTACCCCCTCCTCCCTCCCCAAAATCGGAAGTCTCTCCCGGCGTCTTCTGCGCTCGGCTTCTCTCCTCTTTGCCGTCGGCTGCTTCAAGCCTTCTTTTTTCTTTCTCCTCTCCGGTCCCCCAGCTCTTCTTTCTTTTCTTCTTGTCCCCCTTCCTCCTCCTCCTCCGCGGCTGCGGCTACTCCGGCTCTAGTTCCCCCTTCCTCCTCCTCCTCCTCCTCTTCTTGCTGCCGCCGCCGCTGCTGTCGACGCCGCCGCCGCTTGCCCGCGCCTTATGCTACTCCCGTTTCTTTCGCAAGTGGGTCTCTTTAGCAAATCTGCTTCCTCGCACAACACATGGGGCGATAAGGGGAGGAGGAGGAGGAGAGGAAAGGGGGGAGGGAGGTGGCGGCGCTGGAGGAGGAGGAGGAGGAGGAGGAGGGGGGAACGGGGGAGGGGATCGGGGGCGGGGGGCGGGAGGGAGATCGAGCGAGCGAGCGAGCCGGCGAGGGGGGCAACCGGCGTGAACTCTCCCCAGGCTTAGGAGTCCTCAGCCGGAGAGCGCGATAAAAAGACGGGAGGAGGAAGAGGCGAGGGACTGGACGCGAGTGCCTAGGGCGGGGGAGCGCCCCGGAGAGGAAAAAGAAGGGGGGGATTAATAATAATAGCAGGAGCAATATGTATATATATATGCACTGGGGTTTTGCATGCAAGTGAAAGTAGGAATTGCTGGGGGGGAGGAGAGAGGAGAAAGAGATTTCAGGAGAAGCGATTGCAAAAGCGGAGGGGGGGGCGGAGAGAGGAGGGGAGATTGCACATGCACCGAAAGGGTACTAGTGATAATTATTTTTAAAAAAAAGAAAAGAGAAAAGAGGGGGGAAGGGGGAGAAGAACAAAAAAGAAGAGAGAGAGAGAGAAAGGGAAAGAGAGAGGGGAAAGAAAGAAAGAAAAGAGGGGGGAGCCGAGAATCCCAGGGATCCGAGATGCGGGAGAGGAGGAGGAGGAGAGGAGGAGGAGGAGAGGCGGGGGGGTTAAAGGAGTGAATGCGATTTATAGGAGACCGGCTGGGGCGAGCGGCGGAGGCTTTCTCCGCGCTCAGCTCACCCAGCTCTCTATATAGTGAACTTTGACACCGCGGCTGCAACTTAGCACACGTTGCCATGGCGACCGCTCGCCTTATAAGGCAAGAGGCTGCCTTTGACTGGTCAAAAGCTCGCGGACCTCCCCTCGCCCCTCATTGGGCAGTTTAGCCTTGTGCAGGGCTGGGATGGCTGGAGCCCGGGAAGTCCGCGCGGTCCTAAAGTGAGTTCCGTTCGCTTCGTCCCTAGATTCCCCCCCCCTCCGCTGTTCTATCCATCGCTCTGAACCATCCCCGTCTGTCTGTTGGTCTGACTTTGTTTTTTCCCCTCTCTTCAGTCCTTCACTCCTTCCTTCCGTCTCCTTAGTACTTTAAGAGAGATTTTGAAACTCAGAGCAACAGTAAGATTATGGGGATGCATTATTATTATTATTATTATTATTATTATTATTATTATTACTACATTATCCTTCTTTATTGTCACTGATTTTTTGGTATAAAAATGAGCTTGGTTGTGCATCTGGAAATCAAGACAGGGCTGTGCGTGTGCGTGTGTGCATTTATTTATGAATGCAGAACACAAATCTGCAACCCTCTTTGTAAGATAGCGGACTTTCTGAACTCTGCTGGTTGCGTTCTTCACCTCTGAAAGGCTGGGCTATTTGCAGGGAAGTCACCCCGTCCTTCTTTTACCACTATTCTTGAGGCTGGACGGGGAAAGACGGGGAGATTTTAGGTATTCTAAAAAAAAAAAGATAATCACATCTGTGAAGCAGGGGCGACAAGTATCCAAGGTACCTGGGAAGTGATCTGAATCAATATTTTACACAACTTAAGTCCACTCAATGCTGAAATGCCCGTTAATATCCATTGCGGATTAAAGTTCTACAGGTACACGGGCTGAACTTTTAATTACCTGGCAGTTCATAATAATAATAATAATAATAATAATAATAATAATAATAATAATAATAATAATAATAATAATACCCGATTTCTTTATAAAACGAAACATCCACGGTCTCTCTAATATTCTCCCGCTGATGTTGTGGTTTGCACAGACTTAAAGTCTAACTTGATCTCACTGTTGACACCCGTCTGTCCGAGCCGGGCAGTTAAAACTGGATTTCCAACCTGAACATTTTCAGAATCCCATGTCTAGATTAGGACCTCTGGTTTCCTTAACTCTGGGACAGATTGATCCTACGACAAAGGTACAGATTTAGCCATTTGCTCATCTTCTGCAGGAATCTTTTGTAGCCTGGCTGGCGTATACATGAGATAGACAGACATCTATCAGCCTACCCACAGAGAGAATCAGAGAGAGGGTATGGTGTCCAGGTTCAGAATAGTGACCCTTAAACTTCATTGTTCCCTTGAAGTCCCTGCCATTCTCCTCCACCACGCCAGATGATGGTGGTGGTGGTGGTGGTGGTGGTGGTGGTGGTGGTGATTCCCCCACCCCCATTTATTACTTTTGCTCCACGTTTCGCACAGAAATGAGAAAGCATTAGTAACCAGACGCATGCACCCATTTCAGGGTGTTAGAATGAAGACTTCACACCCAGATGCTTGCCCTGGGCCAAGGCGAGAACAGAAGGGGGGAAAAGTAGGAAAAAGCACGCTTTTACTCCAAGGAAACACATTTGAAACCTTGGAAGGGGGAATTTCAGAGGTCCATCCCAGCCCCCGTTCAGATGATTCCATTTCTTTCTCTGAACCGAGAATGGAAGGCTTCCTTTATATAGTTTGCGACAAAATCCAGAGCAAACGAGCCGCAAACCAAGACGAAACACCCAAACCTTACGAGGGATGCCCAGACCAACGCAATTAGATTTTATTTTATAGTCTGTGCTGAAGTTAACCATTCAAACCACCCAGCTACCCGTGGAGAGGTGGAAGTCCAGATCTAAGTAGGGGCAAAGCTAACCAACCTTCGCAAATAAATTTACCTTTTCGGAGCAGGCTAATAATAAGAATAAGAATAAGAAGTCTCAGCGGGGTTAACATTAGAAAGGAAAAGCAGAGGATACACACCCCACACAAATATATAGACTGTGCAGTGAGATATATATGTACGTGGGTGAGTATGAAGGATATGTATACACACCCACACACACTGGTATAAGTACATCAGTCTGTGTGCACATATTTTGTGTGTGTGTATATATATATACACACACAAAATATGTGCATACAGACTGATGTTATATGTGTATATATATATATATATATATATATGTATGTATGTATGTATATACAAATACATACATACATACACATACATACATACATACACATACATAAATACATACATACATACATACAGAATATATATATTTTCAGAGAAGCAGAGGTCTGCAACACACATTCTAAGAGGGCAACAGAATCTCCGGGCCCCGCAGCGACCCTCTGCATTTGGCCCTCCGGCCTCATTTCTCCTCCTCCTAATACACCTTTGGGGGGGGCAGGGGGTCAGCAGAAATAAAGGCCGCTGTTAAAAGCTCGCAGGTGTAACGGAGGAATGGCAGGGGAGTGGAAATGGGACCCGTGCTCGCTTCTGGCCCAGTGTGGAGGCGAGGAGGCAAAGCGCTCTCTGGCCCCAGGGTGGGGCTGGTTGTCCCTCGCCTGTGAAAACCGCCGGCCCGTCGGGTGGCCGCGACCTAGCGCCTTGGCCCCCTTTCCCGACCAGTCGCCGCTAAGAAAGACGCCTGCTTTCATGCACACACAGGTTGTGTTCACACAACAAGCTTAACTGGGTCGGGGAAAGATCAGCGGCTGGGGCACAAGCGGGGCTAGCTGTGCTAACCTTAGGTGCGCGTGGCATGGCTGCGGCGAACCCAGGCCGTCGGGTTAGGGAATGCCCAGGGCCAGCCCAGCAAATGGGTTAATTTCAGTGGCCAGGTTAACCTGTTGCCCGATCAATCCAGCCAGTGAAAAGCTGCAGTGACCTGTCTGTGGACGTGCCCCGCTATCTGGGAGCCCTGCAGACCCGGGTCTCGATTTCTCCTTCCCCACTTCTTCCAGGCAAGGTCGTTCCGAAGATGCCCGCAGGGGGAAAATGAATACCAAACCGGCTGTCTTTTGCCTTTCTCCTGAACACAAAGGCGACCCGGGGAAGACCGGCCAGGAGAAAGGCGGCGGCTTTGTCCCGGGTAGAGTTTTTCTGTGGCCCCTAGAAAAGAAGCGCAGCTCATCTGCCACGGAAAGGTGTCCCGGAGGAAAAGGAGCTGCCGACGCAGGTCCAGTGGCGGAACGCCGGTCCCTTCCGTTTGAAAGGACCGGCGCTGTTACGGACGGTTGTGCAGGCGCGGATGTGGCCGGGCGGAGCAGTGGCGGGAGTACCTGGCTGGGTTTGCTGGCTGGGGGTTAGGTCTGGCCGTGGGAAGCCCGCGTCGTGTGTGAAAGGAGACCCGGGCGCGCGGAACTCAGGGACAACTCCCTGCACAGCTAGGTAGGATCCTTTCGGGTCGGTTCAAGCTGTCTTGTGAAAGGAGGGGAGCTAGAATCCCAGCTGGGACCCCGCTTTTACTTTTGAGCGTGAGTGTGTGCTGGCAGGGGGTCTACTGTGTGAGTTTGTGTGGTGGCGGCGGGGGGACGACAGCAAATAACAAACGCTGTGTATTCCTTTGCCCGTTGGAAAAGCCGCGGTTCAGGCAGGGAGAAATTGGGGATCGGTAAACAAACTAAAATAAAAACCGGGATGAAATTGGGGGGGGGGGAGACAGGAGAAAGGAGAGGCGGCCAAAATTAAACCAAAGCCAAGAAGTTGGGAAAAGGGAAATCGCGTCCTTCTCTTCGCTTTAGGCTTCCCCCCCCCCACTCTTTCCCTCCTCTGCCAGCCTGCCTCTGGGTGTAAATCTGACCAGTCCCCTCTTTCTCGGCGGATTTCTTTGGAAGCTCTCAGTACGGAAAGACGGGCTGCTTCCCGCCCGTCTTTCTCTTCTCTTCCCTCCCAGCTCGACCCGAAGAGCCCTGAATGGGTGAAAGTGGCCCACATTGTGTAGCTCTGATCTTTCAAGTCAATGTAATTTTTAACCACTGGCTAGTGGCACTTTGAAAATCCCCAGGGGCTGTCAGAGCGGGACCCTTTGGAAAATTTATAGTGCGAAATTAGAACATATGCTAGGAGAGAGCGAGAGGGATGGCGAGAGAGAAAGAGCGCGCCAGAGAGAGAGAGAGAGAGAGAGAGAGAGGGAGAGAAGGAGAGAGAGAGAGGATAGAAACGATGCGGGGGGGGGGGCAGAGAAGCTGGCCGGGAGGCTCCAGAAGTACAGTATGCGCCTGCCCCCTAGCGAAAGTCTGTCACCGGCATAGAAAACTCAACTTTCAAAGAAACGAGCGGCTCTTAAAGTGAAAGGTACTTGGGGGGCCACACGGAGTCAGGCTAACCAGGCGAACGGGGGCAGGGTGGGATGGACAGAAGAGCCACGGCCAAACTTCTGTAGCTTTTAAACATCTCCCTGATTTTTTTCCCCCCGAATGACCCATTTATCCAGGCAGGTTCTGTTGGCCTCCGGACTTCGATCGAGCCTCCTTTAGCTTCCGGGAAAAGCCTTTTTTTTTTAAAGGGAGGGGCGAGGGGTGAGAAGGGATGAGTTCGGGGATATCCCCCCCCCCTCCTTTTACAGGCAGAAGGCGAGTATGAGTGTGTATTTCTGGCTGCAGGGCAGGGTGTCTCTTTTCCACGCCACATTTTTTTAAAAGTGACACCGGCGTGGAGATTTTTAATCCCCCCGCACCAGGTTCCGCGCGCGCATACACACAAACACACACACAGAGAGACGAGTTGGAGGGGACAAACAAAACTTTGCGCCCGGATCCTGGACCAACAACCGATTCACTCTGGCAATGGTGAGTACCCCTATGTATTTATTTTATCATTCATCAAAAATTCTAAGAAAGGGAAGAGGGGTGGGGTGCGGTGGGGCGGGGGGAGCAACTTGTTGGAGAAACCGAGCTATTTCTGCAAGAAAGGAAAAAAGCAATCCAACTGAAACGACCTCACATGCACGTGGCCACACAGCCTGGGAGTTGCGTTCTTACCTTCCGATTCCCTCCACCCCCGCCCCAGGCGCGCCTCTTCACCGAATCTTTGCTCAAACCCCACAGTAGCTTCGTCTCCAGTCGTTCCATGGATTCGCTCCCCCGAACGCTCTCGCACGATCGGCACTGGGGTTTGGGAAGCGGGGATGTGGGGTGCCATTTGGTGTCTTTAAGAAGCGAATGGGCTCGCCCCCCCCCCCCAAGGAGAAACCTTCCCCTGAGAGTGCGCCCGCACACCGACTGCTTTCTCGGTGTAACGCCTGGAGAAGAACCCCGTGCAGCTCACCCCATCCCGGGTAACCTTTCTGCTCTGCTCCGGGAGAGGGGGGGGGGCATTGGCTTAGAAAGACAAGTCCCAGACTCGGACTGCAAAGCGGGGACTTCCTGAGCAGGCAGAGCGCTTCAGATTGCAACACAAAAGCTCAACACAATCACACGTCCCCCCAAATAATAATAATAATAATAATAATAATAATAATAATAATAATATAGAAAAAGGCAGAGGAAAAAGAGAAGCAGCCACCCCAAAACGCGTCGCAAGGAATGGGATGGGGGGGAGAGGAAGAGATTGGTGGGGGAGAGAGAGAAAGAGAGAGAGATTTAAAACGAGAATTAAACATACCCAGAGTATATTTGCTTTGTTCAAGATCCCAAATCGCTTGCATCTTCTTCTTTAGTTGGGCAGCGGTTGGCAAAATTGCTTTCAATTGTTATTATTATGATTATTGTTTTGCCCCTCCCTCCCTTAGGCTGTGAAGACGTAACTTCTTGGTGTTTATCTAAACGATTGTGCAAACTGATTGTTTCTTTTTTTTAAGCGAGGGGAGGTTGCGGGGGGGGGGGAGAGAAAAAAGGAAGAGAAGGAAAAAAATTACAAAGGAAGAAAGACGAATGGGTGAGATATTTTCTCGTCTATGAAGAAACGTGTTTTCCCCCTGTGTATTCTTCGCGTGAAGATTTTTAAAGGGGGGGGGGGAGAATTATATAAATATATACATACACACAATCTAAGTTTAAGCGGGGGGGTGAGTTTCTCCACGGTAGTGGAGGAATGTAAGCCTTTAAAAAAATGGAGGGGGGGGAGAGGAAAGAGCCCCCACCCAAATGTTAAAGATCTGTCGCTCTTCTCACTCCTTAGAAGGAAGAACGTCTGATTGCACCTTGTTTGGGGCTGGAAAGACGAGACTTTGGAAACACACACACACCCCGACACACACGCAGGCACACACCCCTCCCCCAATGGAAAAGGAGAGAGAGAAAGAGAGAGGGGGAGATGCTTCCAAATTAAATGTGTATTGCAGAAGGATGGGAAACCTCCTAACGTAAAGAGAGGGTGCTTGTGCGTTTGGGTGAAGGCGGGAGTAGGTAAAAAACCAACAACAACAAACCACATTCAGAACCAAAATTGCATCTGCCTGGGGAAAAGTCCGAAGCTTAAAATTCCGGGACTTTTCTGCTTCTTTTCCTCCCCCACTCCCCCTCCTCTGGCTGCATTCCCACAACGCGCTTCCCCTGGTTACTGAAGTAACCCGCTTTCCGGGTTCGAGCAGTGCATCTCAGGCTAAGGTAACTCAAAAGGCCACCCCAAAAAGCTTAGGCAAAGAGAAGACTAACCAAGCTTAGCGTGTCGTAGGAATGCAGTCGCCAGGGCTTTGGCGGAGCGGGTTCAGCGGCGCCTTGTGAGCCCGGCCGCGTGCTCCCCGCTGCGGGATCCCTCCTCCCTTCCAGAAGGTCCAAAGTGACCCCACACATTGGCGGTCCCTCGAACTGAAACCAAGCCAAGCTAGCAGCCCCCCTTCCTTTCCTCTATGAAGCGAGGGGTTGGTGGCGGTAGGGAGGGAACGAAAATACTAGGTGGAGGTAGCTGTGAAATCTCGCTGGCCCTGCCGCCTTCAGAATGGACCCTCGGTTGGAAGCAGAGAGAAATGGTCGGGGCAGACCTTTGTAGCTCACGCTAAGGTTTCCAATTGGTAGAGAATCGCTTTTCTGGCGTTCCCCCCCTTCTGAAGAGAAGGTGCTTTGAAAAGATAATTTTAATGCAGTAATTGGTGTGTGTGTGTGTGTGAGAGAGAGAGAGAGAGAGAGAGGGAGAGAGGGGGGGGACGGGGAGGGATAATCTCTCACAGTAGTTGGTGAAAAGATATTGTCCCAAGTAACAAAAGCTTCACACCTTTATTTTGTTTTATTCGTTTCCGAGTATTCCCATTCCAGATCTGGAAAAGGGGCCGCGAATCCCGCCGTCTACCTGAGCGTTAATTGAGCTCTTACAAGGCAAATGAAATTTACAAATGGATTTGCCCCAATAACTGCACGCACGCACGCACGCACGCACACACACCACACTTAATTATGTTCATCTAGAAGGGTGGCTTTGGGATGGTGGGATAAGGCGGTGTTTTTGAAGGGGGAAAAAAGGGGGAGGGTGACTTTCTTTTGTGGGTCATCAAATGCCCACATTATAGGCCTGTAAAATCCTCAATCTTGGAAATGTTGTACAAGATTAAATATATCCTAAAAGGACGCATTCTGATAGTTTTATGACCGGTGGAGGTGGCGGTGATGGGAAAGACTTCGACCTAAAGCCCCCTCTCTCCTCCCTCCCCAAAACCCCACCAAATAATCCACATTCCCGCCTCCCCCCCTCCCGGGTTGGCCACTTTCTCCCTTTTTACTCCCAGGGTGTTCCTTGAAAGCTGGGGGGGGGGGAGACTATTGGGGTGTGTGTGTGTGCGCGCGTGTTGTGGGGGAGGGGGAAAGGCAGCCAGTAGAGAATTCATTTTGCATCTTTTAGAAATACCAATACTTTAAAATAATAATAATAATAATAATAATAATAATAATAATAATTGCACATGTTATATGTTGGCAGAAACAAAGCCAAAGGAGAGAAAGATCTGGGGGTGGGGGGGAGAGCAGTGGGAGAAAAGATTCCAGTTAGAAATGGTTTCAGTCTCAAGCCTCGACATTTTGTCTCTCTGCTCCCCTCCTCTCTCTCTCTCCCCCCCCCCCCCCGTTTCTTCCCTTTTCGAAAGCTTGGCTGCAGTTCGGAGGTTAGCCCAGCCGTTGGGATGAAAGGGGTCGGAGGTGAGAGTTGCGTTAACCCTAAGCGCGAGGAAGAAGGCTGGCGGTCCCTCGCCTGGCCCGCCACCACGGCTGGCTGGCGGGCCTTAGAGAAAAATTCCCCTAACACACCAAGCTGAACAAAGGGTGGGTCGGGTTTTGACACCCCCTCCCTTCCAAACGGACCCTTTGAACTCAAGGAATTTGGGAGTAATATGAAGGACGGTCCTCGTGTGTGTGTGTGTGTGTGTGTGTGTGTGTGTGTGTGTGTGTTTCTTTCCCTAGTTGGTGTTTCCCTCTGCATTTTTCCAAGGAGCGGGTTTTGTCTTGAAGAAAGCGTGTGTGTGTGTGTGTGAGTGAGTGTGAATAGTGTGAAAGGGATGGAGAAGGTCCCCAGCAAATCGCTTTTTCTTCTCCCTTCTGTCTTTTCGGATCAGCGCCTTTCAATGGGCGGAGAGGTGCTCGGTCTGCCCGAACACCGACGCTTCCCCACCCTTCTTTCTTCTCTGGCGAGGCAAAAAGGCCTCTAATTAAATTGTTTGCTACGGTCCAGGCGGGACGATTCGGGAGACCTCGCTTAAAAGAAAATGTGCTGAGCTCAAAGGGGGGGGGGGGCGGCGGAAAAAGTGCCCCCCGCACAAAGCAGCAGAGGAGGAAAGGTGTCGGATTGTCGTCCCCCCCCCCCCAGTCCGATTTCACCTGGGCGAAGAGGAGGCAAAGTTTTCCTTTCCTTTCTGGGCAGGAACCTTAAAAGGCAAAAAAAAGTAGCACAGAAGCGCAACGGGCACACTGCTCTCTGTTGAAGGCTCCGAGGTTTTCTGCTGTGCAGTCCGGAGAAAACCGGAGTGTCTCTGCCGCAGTAGAAAGCCCCCCCCCAGCTGCAAATTTGAGGAGGGCTGCTGCGGTTTGTCCACCCCCCCCTTTCCCCCCCTTCCCCCCCCCCTTCTGGGCGATTCATTTGTGAGTGTCTTTCTCTCTCGCCCTCCCCCTTGGTGGTACTGAGAGTTATGCCTCGAAATGACCTCCTTCGGGGAGGGAAGGGGAGATGGCTCTAATTGCATCCGAGAGTTATTTCTCCGTGAGAATGATGGGACGGATCCAGGAACTGTAGCCACCGCTACGTTTATTTATGTTTGTTTTAGACGCTCGCGTCCTTCTGTTATTCCAGACACACATCTGTCAGCTGGGAGAACGCGCGTTCGTCCCTACACCGGAGGCATAGATAACTGCGCGTGGCAACGTTCCCCAGCCTGGCGCCCCCCCACCCAGATGTATGCCCTCCCAACTTTCCACGGCCCCGCAACTCCGGTCCCCGAATTGGGTGGGTCTGGTGGGAATTGCAGGGCAACACAGCTGCAGGGCAGATTGGTCGCTCGCTGTCTGCCAGTCTGCCCAGGGAGGAAGAAACACTAGGATGCGGAAACATCTGCCGGGCGGGCACGATCCATGTGCCCTACAGCACCGGGCTGGCTGGAGAGGTAGTAAACGGGTCTGCTGGCGGGAAATTTTCTCCCTGCGAATCCCCCACGCGCGCTTAAAACTTTTTTTTAAAAAATCCCTACATCTAGCAGACCGCGAAATTTCCTTAACTTGGTCTGGATTGCCTGGCTCTGTTGCTAGGGGGACAGAGGAACACGCGGTGTTCGAATTTGGCTTCATTCACACGAACTTCGAGAGCCCCCGGGGTGGGGGAACCCTCTTCTTTATTTTCGGAAGCAGGAAGCGAGGCTGGCCCCACAAACCAGGTGTTGGGTTCCCCTGAGCCTTCAAACACTTTCCTGGCCAAACACGGGCAGGCTGTCCCGTGGTGTGAACGAAATGGCCTCCGCACCCACTTCGCCCATTTTTATCTGTCCGCCCGAGTATTTTTGCCTCCAGCTAATTGGAGAGCGAAAGAGAGCGTGAGAATGCGTGACGGGCGGAGGAACAGGTGTCAAGATGCGTCCGAAGAGAGAAATCCAAGCCAAGAAGAGCTGCGCTTCTCTGGGACTGCTTTTGTTTCGGGCACCAGAAGGCCTGCGTCCCAATCTTTCCTAACGCGTGTACCTGGCTGCTGCAGATTTTACACGGTGGGAAAGATTTGGCAGGAAACTAACAGCGTCGGAAGAGCACAGTCTCCCCCCATGCGGATCCCTTTCTCTCTCCTCTCTCTTCCCTTTTCTTCCAGAGAACTACCCTTCTTCCAAGAAACATCTTTGGAGTCATTTTGACCCCCCCCCCCAATCTACGTTGATGTGTTCTTTTGATTTCTCTAAGCTCCGTCTAGCTATCTGCCTAAATGAAATGCCTATATGATGCGCGGCTGCTTGTACTGATCATAGCGCGCAGACCCTTGCCTGGATCCTGACCTGCGTGGGGCGCAGAAATTTCGGAAATGCTTCTCATCTACTATTGATTAATGAGGAATGGGCGGCGTGTAGAACTGGGACGCGAGCTATCTTACCCGCGCGCGAAAGAGAGAGACGGGGAATTATTCTGAGCAAATTAATCCATCTTCGCCCGCCTGCCTCTTGGTCGCTTTTAACTGTGCAGGCGTTGGGCTGTCAGGAAGGTTTCTCGCGGCGGGAGACAAACTTACAAATTTAGGTCGGAAGTTAAACCGGAGACGAGACGGCCGTATTGGGAGGATGGGGACGGGGGGGGGGGGGGGGGATACAAATGAGAAGTTTAAAAAATGCGGGGGCGGGGGGGGAGAGAAGAAGAAATTGGTAGCAATCTTACAGCCCTTGGGAGCGCTTTTTTCTTTCCGCCCATGCTTTTCTGCTCCGCGCATTTTCCGCGGACTGAGTTCCGGGGAGCTTAAGTTTAACGAGAAGTTTGACTCAAATGCCATAAGCTACTCCCTTCCCCCCCACGTGGGTTCTTTCTCTTGGCCACTTGAGGACAACAATATAATTCCCCCCCTCCCCCTTTTCCTCCGCTTGGGCTGAGATCTATCGATCCAAAGGAGACGCTGCAGGTATCCAGGAAGCTAAATATTTACCGATCACCCGCTAATAGGCAGGTGATTCCGAACGTTCGTTCGTTCTTTCTTTCTTTCTTTCTTTCTCTCTCTCTCTCTCTCTCTCTCTCTCTCTCTCTCTCTCTCTCTCTCTCTCTCTCTCTTTCTTTCTTTCTTTCTTTCTTTCTTTCTTTCTTTCTTTCTTTCTTTCTTTCTACAGAGAGAAGGGGGAAATCATTTTATTAGTGTTTCTAAAACAAAGAAACACATTGCGAGCAGGAGAGTCTCAAGATGTGTCTATTGCGGGATGAAAAGAGTTAGTGAAATCGTTGCGGAGTGATTAGGAGCTCCCGGGGTGGAGAGGGAGAGAAAAGGCGGCGAGGCAGGCGGGAGAGCGGAGAATTTCTTACTTTTGGTCATGCCAGGTTAAGGGGAAGAAGGGACTCGAATCGTGGTATACCTGGACCTAGCGGGCCGCGGTTTTAAAGGGAAGGTGTCCGCTGCTCCCCTCGGTAGAGAGAAATAAAACCCGACCAGGACAGGGGCGGGGAAGGGGTTACTCGCTCCGCATCCCCTGAGATGATCGGCGCCTCTTTCCCTATTTGGAGGAAGGTGAGAGAACCCAGCAGACGGCGGAACCCCCGGGTTGGAAACGGCCCTACTGTGGTTCAAACGTTTATTTAATTCCTGCTTCCGCCCTTGCAGTTATTAATCATTCCCCTCGCGCTTTACGCGGGTCCTGGAAGGGCCTGGGTGGGAGAGAGAGACGCCGGGGTGAGCGACTCCCGGGCGACAGGCAGAGAAGCCTGGAGGGAACTCAGAGGGAGGCCTCCTCTGACCGATTGTCTCAAGCCCCGTCGGTTGACCTGAAGTTCTGAAGATCTTCAGGGAAGCTTTGCCCACCGTCGACCAAGCCCTCTTCAGCCCCACTCCTTAAATATACGGAGCGAGGCAGAGGGATTTGGGGACAGGGGAGAGGCGAGGTTGAGAAATCTTCTTATTCGAATGAACTCCGCCCCGCACCCCCTTCCTTCTGATCTCTGGTGGGACGCAGGCTGGATTTCTTTTCCAACCCACCCCGACCAGGGGTTCTTTCCTTCCGAAAGAAAGAGTGAAATTGTCCGAATTTTCGGGATTTCCTGAGAAACTCTAGGAAGGAAGGAAGGAAGGAAGGAAGGAAGTAAAAAAGAGAAATCCAAGAAAAATAAATCAAAGACACAGTCTTTTTTGTTCTGTTTTAAAAAAACAGCCATTTAGTAAATTCCTCAACCATCTAAGAGGTTTCATCCCCAGTTGTGTTTTCATTTCAGTTTAGGAAATCACAGGAGGAGAGAGAAAGGGCTTGAAATGCACAAAATCGATTTTTCTCAGCTTAGAGATGAAACAAGGGGTGCCTTGATAATGCAGGTGTCCCCCCCCCTTTAATCGCACATCAAAAAGCACTTTCCCACGTGGAAGGCGGCAATACCGAGAAGATACAGTCCCAACTGATGCCACGCAAACGTTTCCTCAGAGTGGACAGGTTAGCTGAGAAGGAGTTTTTAAGAGCTAAGTCTCTCTACTTCTCTCTTTCTTAGGGGAAAACAAACAAACAAACTTTGGAGTTTAGAACCAGAAGGATACTAGGTACCAGATTCCTTTTTAAAAACAATCAGGACCTTGAGTTAAACTGCTTTGTTGCTCCTTGCTTGGAGCAACCGTACCCCAATCCTAGTTTTGAGGGCTGGGTGGAAGATGCATTTGCCAGGCTAAAATAAACAAAACCTTACAGGACTGCACAATGCCCTGTTCATCTAAGATATCTCACACTTCCGGGCAACTCTGAATTAAAGTAAGTTTCCTTCAGCTGAGCAACTTTCTTCCTAAGAATATTACAGTATGGTTAGACCAACGTGTTTTAAGGGGATGAGGAAAAAGAGGCATCTTGCTATTTTCTCCTATAATCTAATAACTTTTTGCCTAATTCCTTAGACCAGAGATAGGGAAGGTCTGAGGCAAAAGGTCAGAAGCAGCTGAGTTTTATTAACTCTTTCAGGCCCTGAGCAGAATCAAGGTTAACTACATTGAACAGAAGGATGGAGGTGTGAATGCAAGGGCAGGAATGGGGTTTTAAATAAAAGGTGGGTAGGGATCATCCTGAATGATTTATCACTTGCAGTCTCACTTTTCAATGTGTGTATGAATGTGTAGATATCCCACTCTATTATAAGCATTTGTAAAAATTTCTGCTTTGAATAATATTTGTATAGCAGTTTAACTATCCTAATTCCAGAATTAATTGCTTGGTTGCCATTTCATTAAATGAACAGGAGACATATTTTAAGCCAGCAGTTCTAGTCTACCAAAATCGATTTAAAAACATGCCCCCTAAAAAAACTCCAAGAAAAACTCTCATTTGCATATTTTAATAGGTTTGTTTCCCAACTGAGAACAGAGAGAGAGATCAACTTAGAATTGCATGCCGTTGTAAATAAAAAGTCTGTGTAGACAAGCATATAACATATATACACCTAGGTTGTGATACATTCAGGTTTCTTATTTTGGACAGAGACATTTCAAGAAAACATCCTAAAAATCTTTTTATGAAGCAATTTGAAAAACCAAAAATCAAAGCAATTACAATTACTGTTTTAAAAACCCACATATTTTTCCCAATAATCTGACAATAATTAAGGAGTGCAATTACAGTCTCTTCTAGTGCTGGCATTTTCTCTTTCTCCCCACCTCCCTGTCTTTTTGTCAGATCCCAAATTAAGGATAAAAAGCATTAAAACTAACATGAAGAATATGCTTCTTGTAAAATTATTTTTGAAAACAGAATTGCTTTTAATTCTCCTGCACATATTAACATTCCTAGTTGATATTAAACAAATAGGAGCCCACATTAATTAAAGAGGCCGCTCCATTGTTTCCGAGGACAATTACTTATGTTAAGCATTATCTACTTAAAGGATGGTATTCAGAAGAGAACCTTTAAAAAGTCTAGGAAAACCCCACTCTGAGTTTTCATGAGTGCAGTGGACAGTTTTAAAACCAATATTAACCCACGCTACATTATGTACTCCTGTAATAATTAGTACATTCTTATTTCTTTTTCCTGGAAGCATTTGGCACATCCTTGCAAACATTTTAAGTGCCTCTTTTGAGACTGGGACTCCTCAAATGAATGAAGATGAGCTAGTCATAAACAGTGTTAAATACCTGGCTGAAAGAGGAAGTTAAGTTTTCACTTACCCCTAATTCCCCCCCCTTACTTTTCTTCTACTAACATTCCATCTCTTACTGTTCTTCTACTAACATTCACTTTCATATCAAGGAGAATTTTCTTTCTCATCCTCTCACTTTCACAGCTAACTTGAAAAACACTGCCTGTTGGGTATCAAATGGATAGAAATGTATTTAAGAATGTCAAACATAGGAATGAAGAATCCAGTTCAGGTGTCATAGGGAGAAAAAAAATGCACTGATAAGCTTCTAATGATAATACATTTTGAGAAAAAAAATGTTTTAAACATTCCTGATATTCCTTTTGCTCATAATTTGGGATTTTGTTTCATAGGAGATCTGCCATCCAGTTTAGGGCAGCTAGCTAAACTCTTTGCATGCTGTCAAGCAGTTACAGAATCCTGAATCCACTAATCAGCTGTGTTTCCATCTACAACTGATCAGTATAATTCTCAAAAAGTAAAAAGAAAAGGAAAGAAAGAAGCCTCATTTTGAGATGTGGAAAAAAGTGGGGCTGCCTCCACACTGCCTTCAAAACATGGGTGTCCTGAACTTGTAGTCCTGTTGATTAAAAGTGATCCTTCCTTTAGTTAATTAATTAAGCAATTAAACCAATATCCCAATTAAAGCATGCACACGGCCTGGTAAAATAATCCCATGGTGAAACCTTCTTGGTGTAACCCTAGCCACTTTTTCATAGCACTCATCATTGTTTTGTATCTGCTTTTCCCACTGATATTATCTTTCCAAGGAATTTTTATTATTGTTGTTCATTCAAATGCAATTCATGAGAAAGTTCTCCATGCAGGAATGGGCAAGTGATGCCAACAGCTCAGTTTAGAAAGAGCTATTTGGGAAGAAGAAAAAAAACCTTTTAGGAATTGTGCAGTCTTACACATGTTGACTTGAAATAACTTTTGAGGTTGAAAAGGTTTACTCCTGAGTAAGCAGACATATGATTAAAATCTTCATAATGAAACATTGGCATTTTAAGTTTCAGTAACTCAAGGTGTGCACTTTTCTCCCCCCAAATATTTTTTTTCTGTTTTAAGGTGGTCCCCCTCCCCTGCCCCAGTATCTTTTTATTTCCAAATCTGGAGCTGTTTTAAGTCCATGTGAATAATTTGTACAATTCTATTATTTAAAGATGATAGGTCTTTTGGAGCTTTTTGAAGGTGGGGAGAAAACAATTCCTCCTCCTCCTCCTCCTCCTCCTGCATACTGTGTTTATGTGGTTTTTTTTGTCCATAATTTACACGTTTAGGAATCTACAGTCTTGACTCATGCTGCACAAACCTTTGAGGCTGATGTCATTTTTTTTAAAAGTTGCTACAGTTTGTCACTGGACAATCCATCCTACATTTCCTATTTCCACATTTCTCATGCAAATCAGGAAATTGCTAATCCATACATTGGAAGACCATAGTTGTTATTGAGATAAACAAAAGGGATCGAAAGGCAAAGCATCTTCCTTTTGGATATTATTTTTTCAAACAAAATTATATTTTATTCATGCTCACTCTCAGTAGCAACCATAATAATGTTAGGAGAAGGGTGATCGTATGTTTTTTGTTTCGTGTTTCTAAATTAAAATAGCTGTTATTTTGAATATTATTTGAATTATGGATTTGTAATCCTAGTGTCACTGATGATACAGTATGCAATATTTCCTGAACACATAACCCCAAAAGCAAGATTTCTTTTTTTAGGCTGTTGTATGGTCTCCTTGTCATACTACAAAACTGACAGTACATTGTGAGTGATAAGGCTAGTAAGGGGCTAACACTAGCTGTGCAAAAAACGATCCAAAATGTGTGTCCCAATTTTTGTTCCTAATTTGGGGGTGGGGGGAGAGGGAGAGAAAACTGTGGCTGTGCAAAGCCAGAAAATTGATTTAAAACATGCTTCAGCTAACCATTAGTTGTGCAAATCCAGCCAATGCTTGAATGTGGTAAGGACAGGGATTTTATCCTTTAACTATCTGTTTGCTTATTATTTATTTATTTATTCAATTTATATAGCTGCCCATCTCAAACCAGTGACTTCCAGGGTGTATATCATCTCCCTCCCTCCCTCCCTCCTAAAAATACCCCATTATAAATCATAGAAGATAAGGTACATTGATGCCTAAACATCTCAACAACAACAACAAATCAGGCACACACAACAAACTTAGGGATAGCATCCAATCACAGGAAAAGAGAAGAAAAGACTAATGATTTCTCCTCTCTCTCAAGGTTTTAGAAGCATACCCAGAATACCTTTCCTCCTTTTGGTCATCAACTTTCTTTCAGAAGTAGGTCTATTTGAAGAAATATCAGGCAACACCATTACAAATGTCATTTCAACAGGCAGTCTTCTGTATAGCCTGGCCCAACATGGGTTAGAGGCTTAAGATGCAAAATATCTGTCATAATAATTATGGTTCATATATGCATGCGATGCTGAAATTCCATAACTAGGATTAGGGCTGGGCTCAAATGGACTACACTGTAAAACAGGACATTCATGTACATTCTTGGTCACTTCGTTGCTAAAGAAATTTATAAACCCTGGACTCCATCGTGAGAATTGCCCTGAAATTTTCTTGTTTGGAAGAAATTCCAGTAGCAAAAGTTCTTTCCTCTACTGGAATGAGAACTGGGATTTAAAAATGCAGGGTATTCTCTTTGCCTGGATGTAATTGAGTGGCCGTTGATGCTGGCACTGAGTGGAGTCCAGCTTTTAGTGTGATATCTCTTTGCTTGAGGAAAGGGTACTTAGACTTCTATACACAGGATTGAGAAGATATAGAACAGAAAGGACATTTGGTTATTTGTTTACTGGATCTGGTCAGGGATTTGACCCCCTAACATCATCATGAATGACCCAACTGCTGTACAACTTTGTGATGGCCCATCTTTTGCACCTACACTTGCAAAGAAAGAGAGGTAGTCATGCAGGATAAACTGCTTTCCAGTGATAACATTGCTATAATTTTCAGCAATAAAGCCTAATAAGATTCAGAGGGATAAGGCTGGTTCTTCCAGGCTGGTTTTTGCCAGCCATTGTTGAGAATTCTAAGAGTTGAAGTCAACACTTCTGGACAGTGTCAGCATTGAGAAACCCACTCCAGGTGATTCTTTAAAAATTCTTGGTTTAGCCTCTTAAAGATCAGTTCCTACGTCTAGCATTAGTGATTCTGTTCTCCTGTCTGACTGATTGATCAATTGATCAAATCTGTATGCAACCTGACTCCCTATGACCCTGTCTTCTGAAGGTGTGCACTTAAGTATCTGAATGCGAGGGGGTATCTGCAAGGGAAATAAAAATAGTCAAGCTGGTAGGAAGAACTGAGCAGTGAAAGACCTGCCCCCTTTTAATATGTTGTGTGTGTGTGTGTGTGTGTGTGTGTGTGTGTGCGCGCCTTCAAGTCAGTGCTGACTTCTGGCAATGCCTGGACTAGTCCCTGCAGTTTTCTTGGAGAGATTTCAGAAGTGGCTTACCATTGCCTCCTTCCTAGGGCTGAGAGAGAGGGACTGGTCCAAGGTCACCCAGCTGGCTTTGTGCCTAAGGTGGGCCTAGAACTCACTATCTCCCGGTTTTTAGCCTGGTGCTTTAACCACTACACCAAACTGGCTCTCTAACATGCATTACGGCACATGTAAAAAGGGGAGGAGCTTTGATCACACAGTCATGGCCACCATCCTGACTTTTTTGACCCCCCATGGATGCCCCTGTATGTATGTGTGCCTGTGTTTGTGTGAAAGACAGAGGGATATGCTACAGCAAATCTTGACCACCCAAAGATAAAAACACTGAGATTTTCCTCCCAGCAGTAGACAATTCAAAAGAAGAGGTTAAAAAGAAGAGAGGAATTATGGAAGATTATGCAGCATTAATTGCCTGGTTTATCTATTTTTCTTCCACTTGGGAGGGGAAACAACTTTGGTTGTGGGCAGAAGAAACTCAAATCTCTATTTATCTATCTATATCCATCAATCTACCTATCCATCCATCCATCCATCCATCCATCCATCCATCCATCCATCCATCCTATCTGTATTTCCCTTCTTTTCAAGGCATTGCTTACTTTTATGATATTTCTTCTCTTCTATCCCTCCTTTTTTTAAAAAAACTATCTGCCTTTGTGCCTTCAGGGGCAGTGAAAGAAGACTGCCGATTCTAGATTGCTTTCAGAGTTTAGTTTGCTGATGATGGATTACCATGTCAATTTAAACGGCATAGGATTAATTTGTTTCAATGATTTCTCTTTAGGCTGAATGCCAGGCCTTTTTTTTTTGTGCTTTCTATCTCTCTCCTTGCTCTTCAGAATAAGAATAAGAATGAAAGAAAAAAAAAAATACCCTCTCCTCATCACCAGACCCCTTTTGATATCCCCTTTTTGAAAAGACCATAATAGGAAAAGACAAGTTCGGTGTAAAGTTGCAATGCAGGCTCAAATCTGAGTGTTTTTTAAATCTCATTTGCAAAGGCCGAAGTCTCCTGTCAGTCACATTAAAATGAAATTGGATCTAACATTTATTCAATAAATACTTCTCTTGTAGGTAATCCAGCGCAGAGAGCTTTTGACACATAATGACTTAATTTGTCTTGGATAAGAAGTTATTAATATGGCACATTTAAACTTGCCACCTACAATAAGGTCATTGAGATCTTTACATGATTTGGAGAACAGATTTGAGGGTGCTTCAGGGAAATATGAAGTAAAGTCTGAGATGGCATTCACCAAGAGGAAGTGGGGTGGGAACATAGCAATTCATCCAATGGAAAAGGTCCTGGACTCAAAAGCTAGACTAAAGCCTTATCTTAGCTGGAATTCTTCAGACAAATCCTTGCTTGGATACCTCAGTTTTTCATCCACGAAGTGGGAAGAATAGCAATTATTCTTGATTATTATAATGGTGAATATTTTTTTTTTAAAGGAGAGACTGTCACCCTCCCTTCTCTGATACTGCATACATGTTTAATGTTGATAAAATGTAGTGGGCAAATCTCCCAGCATATATTGTTTGCATTCAGATCACTGCCACGTACCCACACGTTCATATGGCAACGAAACCAGCTGCTTAAAAATCAAGCTAAAGGCTGCAGTGTGGGCTTGGATGCTTTTGTATACAGTGTAAAACTCTTCCAATTGCTTGGGCAGCAACGTGATAGGTTGGTTAAAAAGTTCAGGATTGATTCTGGAGATGCATCTGAAGAGGCACATCCCCCGTAATGGGTTGTGGCCTGAACAAAAGCATATTTGGGTGATTAGTTTTGTTCATTCATCAGGAAGGAGACTTTCTGGGTAATGCAAAGATGAGGACTCAATACAATAAAATTATTTTGGAAATGGAAAAGATGCAGCTGCTTGGCTGAAAAGTAAAGAAGAAGTGGAACAACATATAAATGATCAATAAAACACTTAACATTCATGCCCAGATATTCTTACAACAGCCCTGTAAGATTAGCAGGTGTCTCTGGGGCTGTGCTGGACAGTGGGGTTGAAGAACTGTAGATCTGCTTCAAAGATAAACTCCTGAATTCATGCTAGAGGTCAGGCATGAAAAATACCATCTCGGTTCACCCTTCATCTCCTGCACAGTTGGAAGGATGTCCAGCTGTGCTCAGTCAAGCTTACTTCTTTGTAGCTGCCTTGAGCAACACACTTCACCTGATTACTGAATTAACCTATTTTTGGGGGGTGTAATACATTGAACCATAAACAAACCCAAAAGGCTGGATTTGATCAATGTCTAAATTAACAAAGCTTACAGATGTATCTTCTAGGTTGCCCTGGTTAAGGGTGTTTTATGAACATAGCCATTAAAGATACTGAAAGATGAAACATTAGGGTAGGGAAAAAGTGGAATTGAATGTATTTAACAATAAAAGAAAGAAAGAAATACTATATACAAATACTGTGATGAAGTTAAGAATGGTTGAAGTTACTTTTTCTACAAAAGCATTTCTAAATGCACGGGATACTTTTAGGGATTTGTGCAGCAGCAAAGGAAATTCTGTACTTGGGATGGTTATTGCATTGTTGGTCTCCATCCATTAAAGAGCCCAATGCCACTCAATAGTTCTTTCCCTTTTATTTTCTTTGACTTGAGTGTTTGCTTTGAATCTGCACTTGTACATAACAGTATTTACCCTTTAAATTTTGGATTTGTGTTTTTGTAGCTGTAATTGATATGGATTATTTTGCCCTTGGATGGGTTGGAGATTGTTTAATCATCTGACCTTGGATAGAATGGTGGGTCCAGAGGTAGAATATTAATTTGAGACTCCTCTTTTTCCCTTTTTTGCCAATGTATATTTTTTCCTCCTTTTCTGTCCATTGAAAGTTGATAGAACAATAAACATTTTCCTTTTGAATTGATTACTTGTTCTGCTTGGAGTACAAGGATGAACTAATTTCATTATTTCTAAATAGTAAAACACACTTTGGAGGAGTCCCATTCCAATTTAGGGCAATTTTTCCCATTCCTTCCTCCTTAAAACGTCATTATGAAACATAGAATAAATTGTTAGACTTCAGCATCCTTCCCTTCTGAGTATATTTTTTCTTTCACCAGGCCCTGATTGCTTTATCGCAACATTTTTACTAATGCTGAAATCTGCAATTTTAATATGGTAATTTCTCAGAAGTTTTCTTCCCCTGCAAAACAAACATCTGCTTTTCTTTTTTATTCTCTGATAGGCTGAGAACTGACTTTGGATTTATCTTGTTGGTGTTTTGAATTGATGTTGTTGTTGGAGTGATCAATGTGTCTTGTGGGTGGGATGCATTCCCTGATGCCTAAAGGAGCTGTTCGTAAGACCTTTATTAAAGAAACTCCCCTTTGACCTGAGGCACCTATATAATTATAGGGCAGTCCTAAATATCCTGTTTCTAGGAAAGGTGGTTGAAAAGGTGGTGGCCTCACAGTTCCAGATGCATCTGATTAATACTGATTTTCTGGATCCATTTCAATTAGGTTTTCAATTGGGGTATGGTATTGAAAATGCCTTGATCACCTTGGTTGGTAGAAAACAAATACATGGGGAAAATGTGGTCCTATTACTAGTTCTCCTAGTCCTCTTGGCAGCTTTCAGTACCATTGTCCATAGTACCTTTCTACTTTGTCTAGCAGAATTGGACCTTGTACACCCTGTTTACAAGGGTTCTGGTCCTTCTTGCCAGAACATTTCCACAAAATAATTGTAACAGAATGTGGGAAAGACCTTGGGAGATTGGGCAAGGGAATAGTCAGATAAGAGACAGCATAGCCTGCAGCTGGATAGTAGGTGGGGCAAGTGGCTCAGAAGAGACCGTCCCTAGTTTCTCGGGCAGTAAAAGAATTGGGGGAGGGGAATTGTACTTTCAGATTTGCAAGATTCTGTCAATGTAGGGTTACAATAAAGTAGAATTAGCTCATCTGGTTGTGGTTCCTATCTGGTTTACCTGGCGAGGCTGACAGTAATGCTGAAGACTACTGCTTGATATTGATGTCCTACAGGATTTTATATTGTCCCCGTGGTCAACATCTACTTGAAACTTCTGGGAGAAGTCATATGATCTTTTGGAGTGGTGTGCCCTCCACTCTATTGCTTTTTACTATCCATCTTCAAGGAAACATTCTGTACCCTTGAACATTAGGTATATCTGATAACAGGCCAAATAAGAGAGAACGAGTCGGAATAGCATCTAAACAAGAGGAAGATATTGTTGGCCAATGGACTGGGGAATGAAATTCAACCTGGTATGTATGGGGTCATGCTGCCCTGAAAGAGCTGGTTTACAGTTTGGGAGCCTTGATTCTGGCTTTGCAAGTGATGGCTCTGGTGATGAGGAATGCTTTTGCATAATTCTATCTAATGTTCCATCTGTACACGAACCTTTCTCCTGTATTGGCCTCAGGGTCAGGAACATAGTCCTTTCACAATCTGTGCATAATACCCACTTCCTCAATATTTAAGAAACCTGTAAAGAAGCAACTCTTTCAGCAGGCATTTAATTTTTTAGATATTTTTTATATTTAACACAAGTTTTAATTTGTATTTTAAATATAACTATGCAACTAAATATTTGCAAGACCACATTTCACCCATAATACTTTCTCTGATTTTATGTTCTTTGAAGGACATTTCAGAAACAAATTCCCTTGGATCCAACTGAATGAAAAGGAAAAAAATGCAGGTGAATTTTTCAGCTCAAAACAAGAAGAAATCACAATAAATCCTGCAAGCCTGAAGTTTGTCCATTTCTTCTCAAATTGTTATGGTTAGACAAGAGGGATGCTATTGAAGCTCAGTCTTTTTATTGTAGGAATCCCTGAAGATGGTTCTGATGGAAGTACTCAGTGATGAACACACCTACATTCTAGACGTAGGAAAAAGGTCAGCTGAGAAACGTCTCAACATGGTGGTGGAACACTGGCCATCTCCACAAAGAAAAGGTAATGCTTGCAATTGCTTCCATGAATCAGTGCTAAATGTCACATAGGGTTATGCAGGGAGCATATGGCTTCCACATATTCAACCCACTGACTAATTCATCCCACTGACCCACAGACAATGAGCTGCATGCTACTCATGACTACCTGGGTGGTCCCTAAAGGACATTGCCACACAGCATATAAAACGGACTCTTTGAACTCTCCCTTTTCTCTCTTTCTCATGCACCTGTGAATGTCATTACTAAAGCACGAAATGAAACGTACGTTCCAGCCAGAAATTCCTAAGAAATGCAAAAATATAAAAACAGCCAACAACAACTTAATCATTTGTGCAATTAAGTCCATGGCGAACACATTCCTGTATCCGTAATTTATGGAATGTAGATGCTGGAAAGAAAAAAAAAATGGTAGGGAGAATTTAGAAATCTCTGCATCTATTAATAATAGCATCTTTGCTTAGTTACCTGGATGCGAGTTTGACTCGCCACAGGAAACTACGTAAGTGACAATTTATCAGCTGACATTTAGATATTATTTGTTTCAACTTCTGGATGGAGAGAAGCAGCAAAAACTTTAATCATGCATCACAGCTACAAGAATGAACATAAAATGCTGCTACTGCTTCATTTCCTCCCCACCATGTATATTCTCCTGACTATGTTTGAATGGTCATCATTCTGTAACAAACTGAACTGCAGGCTTAAGCACTAAGCACTAGGGGTCTGTGAATCTTCCAAGATCCACTTTGGATTTACAATATGGAAAGTCAAGTAGATTCAAATCACTGGTTCCATGAGTTGCGATGATTCAGTAAAAAGGATATGTGCTAAGAGTTCATCCAATCTCTGAATTGATTCAAAGGTGCCAAGTCTGGTGCATTAAAACCAATTCGAGAATTTGATTTAAAAGGATAGGGCCATGTTTACCTTCTGCTAGCCAACTATCTCAGCTCCCCATCACTGCATTTAAATTCCAAGCAGCCCTTTGGCACAACACACACAGCCATTTTGCATCCATCTTCTTTGCCTGCTGCAACGGATCCCAGAGTTAATCCATCTTTAAATATTATATAGAACTAATTTGACAGAGCAATATTTGTTCACACCTTGGTAGCTAATGTGGGATAGGGGATGGAGAGGATCCCAGGCGTTATATCATGGTGCTTGGGTCTCAAGTGGCATTTGACTGATGTGTGTTAAACATGGATCAAGCTGGAAGAGAAGGTTTTGAATTCTCCACACTGTCATGCCATTGCTCAGTGACACACAATCATTGTATTCCAGAGACCTTGTTCAAAGTATCCCCTTACCTCTCCCACCAGAGCTGCATCAAGAATGGCCTGCGGAAGTAGAGCTGGGTTTGGGCAGGGGTGAGGGAGAATCGGGCTAAAACTGGATGGATCAAATTTATTCTGTTTCATCCTGTTTGCAAACTTTGCCAGTTAAAAGCTGAAACCCACAATTTAATTAAACAGTTCAGGATTATATTTCAGTCTGGTGCAAATGAAAAGCTTTGAAAATCAGATTATTATTTTTTTCATAAAGAAACCAGAAAGTAAAAACAACATGGATGTTTTTCTTTCAAATATATAGGAGGAATTTATTTATTTATTTATTTGTCCAATTTATATAGCCACCCATCTCACAACAAGTGACTTTGGGTGGCATACAACAAAGCTCAAACAATAAATACTTAAAACATTATTTTTAGGAATTTAGGAAGGTGAGTGGTCATAGTGGCCAAGATTCTTAGGAACTTTTAAAGGTAACTGGGCCATATATAACATTCCTCCCTAAGCAATCACTTTTAAGAGTTATTATGTTATAGCTATGGCAAAGCGATCAGAACAGAAAGTTTCCAGAGAGGCAAAGCTATGTGGTTTATTGCAACAAGGCTACAAAAAGTTGTTTGTGGCACCATATGACTAAGAAATGTATTGCGGCATAGGATAAAGCTAGAGCTATCCTATCTAGGGTGTAAACATCCAGTTGGCCACTAGATGGGCTCCAAAACGTTAGACCTTTCTGTGTCTCTGCTGCCACCTTACGGTCATCTGGATTTTGCCAGCCTTGAGCTGGAAATCCCACATTAACAGGGACCATTGCTTTTTAAAAGCAAAAAGGATGTACGCTTTGGACAGATACATTGGCCTATATCTATAAAGCGCTTCACCTAGTTAGCCAATAAACCAGTTTACTTTTTGGTGTTTCTGGCTGCACTCAGTCACAGAAATTGGGCTAGTAATCATCACATGGGGAGCATAGCATCTTTGTCCACTTTTCCTAGAAATTGCCTAATATCCCATGAGCCTCTTGCTCATGACATCATGAGTCCCACACCCATGGCTAGGCAGGCAGAAGGAGGCATGGTTTGGCCACTACAGCCAATCAGTGTGAGAGGTTTATACCATGTGGCTAGGCTTTGGCAGTGAGTTCTTGTAATGGAGTGGCTTGCTTTTTCAGCCACTCTTCCTCCCCAGGTCTTTTTCTTGGATGACTAACTAGGAAAAATGGATTAAAATGACTAGGTTTAAATTGTCCTACAGCCTGACTGACTGAGTAGAGTTAATTTAACTCTTTGGATGACTAGATATATTGGGGGGTTACATTTAAAACCCTGCAGTTTATTGATTGGGGCAATTGACTCCCCTGTGGGTATTCCCACAACACACTGTCATCCACTTTGACCCAGTGAGTATTCTGTGGGAATAGGACCAATTGGGACATAGACCAAATCAATGGTGACTGGAAATAGAAGAATGGGGTGGGTGCTCTCCAACCTTCTGCAATAATGTTACCAATATGAAGACCTTCAAAATTTCTAAGATTCAGAATCTTTGTTTAATGTAAACATCCAGCAATTATTGCATTACACTAGAGTTAAGCAACATGGTGTCCAGGGGCCTTGCCAGACTCTTGATTAGAGAGAGAAAAAAGTGTTTTAATTTAAATCATTAAAAGGCACGTTGCTAGTGTCAGCCTCTGGCATCCCCCTTATTTCCAAGAATGCCAGAGATATTCCCAGAAAATACAAATGGTAGGTGTTTGCAACTCAGTATTTTGTTTGGAAATGTACTCGTTTGTCAAGAGGGAAAGAAAAGAAAAAGTCAAAAGCACTGGAATGGTAGAAAACTTCCTCGATGGGGGTTAATGTAGAGGGCATAGGAAGTATCCTTGAAGGACAGGAGGAAGAACTGCTACCAAAGCAACAGTCAGATAAAAGGGGAATGAGCCGGGTCCAAGAAAGTAACGTGAGAAAATGTCTCAGACAAGCCGCCCCCCTAGTTCACATGATGATAAAGTGAGGGAGGAGGGAAGCACTTTCAGACTTGCAAGATTCTGTTACTATAGCTGTTACAATAAAAGAAGTCCTAACACAGTGAGTAGCCTTTGTAATCAAAATTCTTAATAAAAATTATATTTAAAAAAGCAGTAGAGAGTGTAGCCTTTTGATAGTTGGTGTGTTATGCCCAGTGTTGCAGGCAGTCTTGAATAGAAAGGTGTCCCCATGGCCCGGGTTTTGTGAGAGCACCCACAACATGCTGCCAAAGTTCCATGTTTCTCTAGAGGCCCTCAAAGATAATCTACCTGCATGTTAAAATTTAACCAGAAGAACTTCATCACAGGCAAACTCCTTTATCACAACTTCAGTCCCAATGGGGGGACTTGTCAGGCCAACATCTTATAGGACTGTAACTACGGTGTACATGCATCTGCACGTGTTTGTTTCCCCTCAAATCTCACTGTGTTTGGGGATAAGCCAAAGGCTATTGTGATAAATTGTGGAAACATGGTAAAGCATTGTGCATCTTGAGAAAGTGGGAATACAATATCCAGATTTTGTTTTTTTTACACAACATGTAATTAAACTTTAGAATTTGCTACCCCAAGATATGGTGCTGGCTACCAGCTCAGCTGGCTTCCAAAAAGGGTTGGATCAATTCATGAAAGTCATGGCGATCAATGGCTTTGATGGCAATGGGACTAGCTTTGAAGGTCCTTCTGGGACACTAGTAGGCTTCCTTGTGCAGTTGGTTGGCCACTGTGAGAACAGACTGCTGGATTAAATGGGCCAGGGGTCCAATCCAGCAGGATACTGCTTATGTTCTTATGTTATTAAGACCATGTTAAGGAAAGGTATTTTAAGACGTTAATCATATATTATAATATCTTCACCAGGTAGGCCAGTATGATGATTACCTTTTCATGACAGAGAGGGTGAGAATTACATGGCATGGCCTGCTGAACAATTACAAGATAATTATTTCCTAAGGAGAGATTTTAAATGAAGGATTGCTGGCTTTCTTAAACCCAAGCCACTCAGTCCAGCTCAACCTTCCCTAGCTTTCTTTGGGACTTTCTAGATGTGCTAAACTACATCTCCTATCAGCCCAGCCATTGTACTACTGGATCAGGATGATGGGAGATGCAGTCCATCTCATCTGAAGGCTGTTAGGTTAAAGGAGGTTGACCTAATCATGTCAGTTGCATCAGGTTACTCTTAAAAAGCACAGCATTTCTCAGCTTGCTTCACCAGAGTAACATAAAGCATTTATCATTCTATGGCTATTTAATATGTGTAAGTTGGGCATGATGGGAGATAAAATTCCAGTCATTTAGGGGTGCCAGGTTAAAGAACGCTGATCTAACTCAATGGGTTGTTCTTTCAGAAAAGTAATGTTTTCCTTTTCAGGCTGGGTTAAAGAGAGTTATCCATGAGTGACAAAAGACTAAATGGACAGGGAGGATTAAAAGCCTCCCCCACCCCCAGCCCAGCAAAGTTCCCTCTTCCATCGTCCCTCCTTGTGGAATCTGAAATAAAGGCATCTCCCAGTCTCTGGCAACACTCACGAGTGTTTAGATGAAGGGCTGAGATGGAGACACCTATTGAAATGTGTCTGAAGAAGATTAATAGGACTTGTCAGGGATGGGAAAGCTCTGCTTTGCGGTAAATTTCTACCAAGAGAAGATGAATTACTGATGAATGCCGAGTTATCAACCCCATCACAATCATCCGACACTAAATCAAATTGAGCGGTTATCTGCAATCAGAATTTCTCCTCCTCCTTCTCCTTCTCCTTCTTCTCTTCTCTCTCTCTCTTTTTTTTTTGAAGAAAAGGTAATGTGCATGTTTTGGCTTGTTTTAATCTATAAACATATGGCATGGAACTATTCTCTGCTTTAAGCATGAGTGAAAGGGGACTGCTTTTAAGATGAGGACAAAATCATTCTTTTCTTTTCTGTGCCCTATTTGAAGGAACAGGGGACAGAGGGAGAATGAGAGTCTTTGTGAGATGACATGCCATCCCTTTGGTGAAACCATATTTGCCTCACATGGCAATGGTGGAAAATCTCTGCATGTATCCTGATGGCCTTTCCTTCTTTTTCAGAGAACAAGCTAAGAAAACATTATTTGGGAGAAGAATAAAAAATCACTGAGACCAGCCTTCAGCTTCTAACCCAGATGTGTTTCAGAAGACTATTGGTGGGACAGAAAGGTTACACGTTTGATTTTTCCATCAGCACACTAGATATCAAAAGGTATATAACCTCTAGCTTTGAAGGTTCCATTTAACTGACATGGCCACTAGTTGTTAATATGCCTAATCTCTGTTAATTTGTCCAAATATCTTCTCAAGATATCTAAGCAAGTGACTATTAGCACTGAAGAAAGAGTCATATTCTCTGCCCTGTCTCTACCATCAATTAATTTAACTGGGCACCTCCAAGATCTACAGCAGAAGTGGGCAAGCTGCGGCCATGAGTCGCTTGTGACTCCCTTAGATACTTTGTTGAAATTTTGGGAACCCCTTTGCTTTACTGAAAGGAATTACAAAATAGTCTGGAGAATAGGAGGTGCTAATCAGATGAGGTCTCATTTGAATAAGTTGATTCACAACTATTTGTGGATGCCTATGAAAAGGCTATCAGAATCAGCAGACAGATGTGAAGGCACCTGATCTAACTCAGAAGTCAAATCAATCTGGTGAATGAATGTCATTTGAATGGGTGATTCCATCAAATTGTCTTAAAATGAACCTTCAGATCAAAGCTTCATATAGCCTTATTGCATAATGTTAGAGCTGGTTATTTGAAAGGAATAAGGTTAGAAACAAAGAAGTTGACAGATGAGAATGATCCATGATGGCATACATTTAAGAATTATGAGTGAATTTTGCATAATAACTTCAGAAATATTGTGGGATTTCTGGTTACTATTTCAACTTTTAACCATTTTTAAAAATACTCACTGAATGACAAATATTTGGATTCACTTCTATCATTTAACCAAGTCAGGCTTAGCAGCTGTGTTCACAAAACCTATTAAGCTTGGCAAATTTAAATATTTATATGTGAACCCAACATGTTTGGTTAGATGGTGATTCAGTATATTATGCAAAGCAAAAAAAAATGGCTTAAATCAATAAGTTATCTCTGAGTTGCTAGGTTTGATACACTTTGACCTCAATTTTAAGAAATACTTAAAATACTGGGCAGTTGCAGTCAAAATATACACGAGACTGTAGTTTTACAGTATGTGTTTTATTTGCATTTCTTGAAAGCATATATTTATTGATTCCTGCATTTAATGCATTAAACCCTTTCTCAACCTTTTGACCCTGGAGGAACCCTTGAAATATTTTTCAGGCCTCGGGGAACCCCTGAACATTCAGGCTCAAAGATAGGCCAGAAGTGATCTTGTGTAGACCAAGTGACCCTGGTGTAGCCTATAGTTAGCCAGAAGAAGGCCATATTGGAGATCCAGCATGGTATAATGATAAAGGTATTGGACTACAGAAAAGAAGACCCAGGTTCTAGTCCTCCTTTGGCATAGAAGTCATCTGGATGATCTGGGGCCAGTCTCTTCCTCTCAGCCAGTGTGGAGTAGGGGTGAAGCTGCTTGACTAGCAGTGGGAGACTCAGGTTCTCATCCTCCCTCAGTCACAGAAGCTCACTGGTTGACTTTGGCCTCATCTTTCAGTCTGAGCCCCATCTACCCCCTGCAGATGTTGTTGGGAAGAAAAGTATTAAAAGGGAGTGCTTGAGTTCCTGAATGAAAGGTGGGGTATAAATTTAATAAACAAATACTTGGCCAAGATGGCAGAGGTAACAACTCTCCAAATGTCACCATGATCATGTCCATGTATTCACCAACACTAGTACGAGAAAACATTTTCAAAGGGGAAACACTGGTTTTCACAACTTGTTTCCATTCAAATAGAAGATCAGTTCTTGTCCTGCATTGTGAGAAAATTTGGAAAGGTATAGAAAAAGAAACAAAGAAAGGGAACAGCCAGGTCAAACAAAAGGGAAAGGTTATTATTATGGTTGGTTGCACAGTCAGCAGATGTTTAGACTGGATTTGGCATTTTTGTCCACCTATTGAGTCCTTCCCAAGGACCAAGGATAAGCAGGTTGTTGTTTGATTGTATTATTATTATTATTATTATTATTATTATTATTATTATTATTCCATCATCATCATCATCATCATCATCATCATCATCATCATCATCATCTTTTAATCTCCACTGCAGTTATTGTGTGTATCTCCCACTAATGGGTAGGAAAGGCATGGAAGATGGTAGAAAAAATAGATTAAGCAAAATACTAATCTCTCCCAAGCTCAAAAGAATCCCAAGCAGAAGCCAAATTTCAGCTTCAAGTGTGCGCCTAAAGAAGTTATAGCATCCATATGGATGTGTGATGAGACACAAGCAGAGGGATCCACAGGATTGGAGGCTTTTGTCAAAATGACACACCATTGCAACACAAACTTCACCCTTTTTCATATATGTGTAATGTCACACCACATATACAATGGTGCAGAGCTTGTGTCGCAATGTTGCAATGCAGCTTTTGTCATTTGCCTCTGCATGGCAACATGCCAAACTTTGTCTATTTGGGGATACTTTCAAAACTAAATGGCAAAAATGTGAATGTTTAAAAGTAGACAAAATCCATGACATGGATTCTTTTATTCTTAAAAGAAAAAGAAATTAAATGAATAATGTCTACTATTATATACAGTAGCCTCACCCTCACTTGGAATTAAGCCTAATTTGAATCCACTGCAGGCAGATTCAAAGCACTGCTCCCGTTCAAATAAGCAAATGATTCCGCTTTGAAGCCTTGAATGGAAATGTTGAAGCTGGTTGACTCACTTGATCAAAGCTGGTTGACCACCATTTGTACATGATCATGTGTGAATGTGTACCAAAGACTCTTTGTTGCTGGATCAAAGTGGCACAGCTTCTCCAATCCAAGGCTTCAATCAGGGAGAAGAGAGAGAGAGAGAGAGAGAGAGAGAGAGAGAGAGAGAGAGAGAGAGAGAGAGGAGAGAGAGAGAGAGAGAGAGAGACCTTCAGGAACTCAAGGTGAGGCTTCGTCGTACCATCTACCCCCGTAACAGCAACCCTTGGTCAGAGAGAGAGAAAGCACAACTGTCTCAAAATCACTCAGTTTGCTTTCTGGACTGCAGATGGACTTGAACCTGGGTTTCCCCAGTTCTAGTCCAACATCTAAACTACAATGCCACACTGGAGCATTGTACACCTTTCTCTCTTCTACATGTATGTTCTTTCCTTGCCACGTTTTCTCCTTTCTTTCTCCTTCCTAACTATTAAACTGTTAGCTAAACACCGTAAGGCAGAGTTCTGCCTAAGTGGATTAAATTATTTACAACCTGGTCCTATGCATAGATAAAGAGAGGTTATTCCCCAGTAAATATTTAGGTGACTGGATTATTTAAGAAGTCTGTGCATTTAGTTGGATCATCCTCATGCTTCGGGACTTACTAAAAGGAGTTGGACTTAAGGAGTCATGATTTAAGTTGCCCTCTAAGCATGATCTAACCCATTTTCTGTAAGATAAACAAATGCTCTTTAATAACTTGTCAGTTTTGTAGCATTTTTTAAAAATCTCCTCTTCCTAGCTAAGGTAAGCTGTACTAAGAGAGGCAGGGCTCCACTGTCTTAGGAATCTTGTGTATGATACCATAATTTAAAAAGAGGCATATTTATTTACTGTGTCAGTCTTATCCTGAAAGTGGGATGGGCAACTAGTTTTGAGTTGAGTCCAATGTACATCTTACTTGTTCTATGAACAGCTTCCATAAAAAGTGTGTAGATCTGAAGAAAAGCAGCTGGGCAGGCTTGGGGGTCAAAAAAGAAAACCCCCAAGTCAGGTGACACTTTAAAGCAGGGTTTCTCCACCAGGGTTCCGCGGCACCCTAGGGTTCCATGAGAGGTCACTAGGGGTTCCCTGGGAGATCACGATTTATTTAAAAAATTAATTCAAATTCGGGCAACTTCACATTAAAGAGGTAAGTTTCATTCTTTATTTTTGGTTTAAGAACACTGTTAATGCATATATACAGGCATACACATGAAACAAATATAGTAATGTTGTAACTTCTGGCCTATCTTTGAGCCTGAATGTGCAGGGGTTCCCCGAGGCCTGGAAAATATTTCAAGGGTTCCTCCAGGGTCAAAAAGTTGAGAAAGGCTGGGCTACAATAATCTTCAAACTTGGCTTCCTCCCAATTGTATACCTAGAGGGCATCAGACTGGGGAAGACTGGCCACTGAGCTGCAACTCAATAGAAGAATACACACTTCTTCTACTCCAGGTCCCAGATTCAATCTTCAAAATCTCCAATTAGTGCAGGAAAATGTTGTGGACTACAGTATTATCAATTGTCCAGTATTACCTTTAATATTTTGTGGAGATGGAACCACATCACACATGTAGTGGGGGCAGGTTCTTTGGGTTATATTAAGGTGTTTCTTTGTTATTTAACCGTGCTTTCCTTATTTTATTTATTTATTTATTTATTTAATTTCTATCCTGCCTTTATTATTTTTATAAATAACTCAAGGCGGCGGACATACCTAATACTCCTTCCTCCTCCTATTTTTCCCACAACAACAACCCTGTGAGGTGAGTTGGGCTCAGAGAGAGAGTGACTGGCCCAAGGTCACCCAGGCTGGCTTTCCTGCCTAAGGCAGGACTAGAACTCTCAGTCTCCTGGTTTCTATTGGCTCCTTCCTAGGGCTGAGAGACAGGGACTGGCCCAAGGTCACCCAGCTGGCTTTCATGCCAAAGGCGGGACTAGAACTCTCAGACTCCTGGTTTGCCATTGGCTCCTTCCTAGGACTGAGAGACAGGGACTGGCCAAAGGTCACCCAGCTGGCTTTCATGCCTAAGGCGGGACTAGAACTCTCAGACTCCTGGTTTCTAGCCCAGCACCTTAACCCACTAGATCAAACTGGTACTTATATTACAAATTCATCTGTTTCCCACCTCAGCATGGCATGTTTTCAGCACTTATGGCCAAGGGGATTCTGAAGGCTGCAGAATGTGAGTTCAGAGATTACATGCTGTTCTGTGGCTGCCATTTTCCAGTCCCTGTGGTAGAGCCTTTGTCAGTCCATAGAAATAAAGCTTAACTAGATAAATTGAGTGGCATACTTGAGTAGAGGTCAGCTTCTTATGCCCACAAAATTATTCTCCATGAATTATTCCAAGGATAGGTATCCTGGTGCTTTTGAGATGTTTGGATTATATATAGTCCTTTCCCATTGTTTGCTATGGCTATGGCTAAGTTGAAATCCACAGCATCTGGACGACACCAGGTGGCCTACCCTTGACTGGTTCTAAACTCCCTTTAAAATGCTAAATTGGTGCATGTATTCATATTGAATCAAGATGTTGGGATCCAGCGTTCAAAACAAACAACTAAGTGCTTCAGGGACCAGGTCCAGTCGATGCATTGAAAATTGGCTAGTATTTCCCTAGACATCTGGCTGGTTTAATGCACCTAAGAGCTTGACATTTGGCCCTGGATTTCTTCAGCTAAATGCATCCAGCTGTACCTGGTTTGTTTTTCTTTGTTTATGGATGGTCTTTCCAAACTGTACCACATATCTGATAGGGCCTACACTCAGAAGTCAGTCGCCACTGTTTTGTGTGATGGAATCAATTCTCTGATAAGATTTTCTGTTCTCTTAAAAGGGAACCCTGAATAATTGTCTCTTGATAGGACCAAGGAATATATCTGGAAGAGGAATAATAATGCTTCATTCAGAATTTTGTCTCCCAAACTCTAGCAAGGACCTAGTTTAGAAACAAGATCAGAGAATTATGACTCATGAGACACAATCCATAAACTCCATTTGGCTAGCATAATGTATCCATCTGCATTTATTACAACTATCTCTACAGCACCTACCACCAAATGACCAGATTTATATGCTCTAATGGTTCCTCAATAAGAAAAATCTGGAATCTTATCTGTGCTTTCCTGCCCCAAAGAATACCCCCATATATTTGTCAGACACTGATAGGCCTTGCCTGGGTTTAATCACAGTCTGGAGGTAGTGGAGAAAAGGTGTATTATTAAGGAACCAAAATAATTTCAGAAGCAATGCAAAACAGGTTTCTTCTAATGAGGACTACTGAGATACAAACCTAGGCAGCTGGGCTCTGCGATCTTAGGTTTCATGGTCCAAAAAGCATCTGGGATTCATAGTTGCGAGAAAGATTCAATGCCTGTCACATGGTCTGCAAGGTTAGATATTCCTGTCCTCCTCCAGGTATAAGGAGACACTTTTTGTTGTCCTTGGTGAGTCCATCAAGTTGGTGAAGAGCCAGTGTGCATGATGTCCTCCTCCTATTTAAGTTTGTAAGATGGAAGTTGGGTGGAGGAGTCTTATGGTGAAATATACTTCCTATAACTTGGGGTGGGCTGTAATGTTATTGCTGATAATAAAACTTAATAGTGTCATTCTGGGAGATTTGGGGAGATTTATGTGGAAGTCACACAGGTGGTCCTCATCAGAACAATATATAAGGCAGGTCAGATCAGGAAGAGCAACAGAAGCAGCAACTGTGGTTGTCCTCAACAGCAGCCTGAAGAAACTACCTGCTGACATCAGGTTTGCTTTTGACATAAAATCATAGAGTTGTAAGACATCTTGTAGTCCATGCAGTCTAACTCCTTGCTCAATGCAGGATCTGCTAAAGCAAATGTAAAGTAGAAAAAAAATCCTCATATATCTTCTGTGCTAGTTCAAATTCAACTAGTATGAAACATGTATGGCAGAGCTTTCCAAACTTTTCATGTTGGTGACACACTTTTTAGACATGTATCATTTTGCGACACATTCTTGCAGCAGGGCACAAGGCAGGCACTAGGACCTGCGCAGGGCAGGTTTGGAGGCGGCAAGGCACAAGGCAGGCACTAGGACCTGCGTGGAATCCTGGCAGGGCTTGGAGGCAGCAGCAGCTGCGACACACCCAGACACTGCAGCCAACACACTAATGTGTCATGACACACAGTTTGGAAAGCTCTGATGTATGGTATAGTGTTGTTGCATCTCGTTAGTGACAGGTAGCCAAGTGTAAAGTTAGAGAGTTCTATCTGTCTGGGTCCTTGACTTTCTTCAGCTGTCCCCAGCTTTCCTTCAATTCTAAGGTAAGACATCAGGATAAAATTAGGAAATGTGAAGAGCCAGGCAGTAGAATTATGGACAGTGATGTCACATAAAATTCCACCAGTAATAATTCTCTCTATCACCACTGACAATAAAATAAGCTCAATAACACTACCGAGAGTGATTCAAAAGAAATTCTCAGGCACTCTGAGAAGAAGACTGAAAAACAGAAGCTGCTTTTTCAGGAGAAGAAACTGCAAGGCAGATTTTGGTACAATATTGATTGAATCATATGGGTCTATGACTTCTGCCTTGCCCCTGAATACAGTATGTAAATGTACTGAAAAATATTTCCTTGGAAATACAATGTAAGTTCTCACTCTGATCTTAGAGTAGGAAATCTGGAGTACTTTTCAGGCTCATATTTCTAACCATGAAAGTAAAATCTTGGCTCTATGGTCCTTTTTCCCAGTCTGGAGACCTGAGCTGTCCAGCTGCTGGTTGCCCAGAGAACTGTAACTGTCTTCAGCCAAAGGGTATATACAGTATACCAAAGGGTATACAGTATACTATATATACACATATAGTACCCCACTAACAAGGGGAGGACAAGGAAGAAGGGATGCTGGTCTTCACTCCAGAATCAAGGATGTGAGGTTTTAAAAGGGTTTATTTATTTAATAAATGTATATGTTTATGCAAACATATAGGCTCTTGTTCAAACCAGGCTCAAAGAACTTTTGATATATGAATAGCTTAGCTCAGACCAAAGTTTCAAACACATACAAAGCTTTGAGAAAGCTGTTACACAAGTAACCACAATTGTACATATTACCAACCACTGTTACTACAATTAGAGATCTCAAAGCCTATGAACGCATAACTGGGACCCATATTGTTTAAGATCTTCTAAATGAAACCAATATTTTATTCATTTATTCCATTTCTATCATGCCTTTCTTCCAGGGACTCAACATGGTGTACATTGTACTCTTCCTCCTCTTTTATGCTGAGAATAATAAACTTGTGAGCAAGGCTGGGTTGAAAGATAGTCATTGCCTCAAGACATCCAGTGAGCTTCCTTGGGTAAGGGGAGGCTTGAACCCCGAAATCTCATGAGTATGAGTGCATTTCTATCTTTAAGCAGTTTTATATATGAGACTAATGCTGCATTCACATTCTGTACATTGCTTACAGTAGTTCAATTCCTGGAAGCTTGGCACTCAGACAAAGCAGCCATCAACAGACACATAGAGGTGAACAACATTTACATACCATTCACAAGAGACAATAGAAAAGCCAGAAGACTAGAACACCTCCTGGCCAGCAATCAACACCCAGATAGGAAAGATTAACACCAAGATTAGCACCAGAGGAGCAATCAAACAACACAGTAGACCCTAATCAAGGAACTATTAACTCAGTCAATCAACCAAGCAGCAAACAACAGCCCAACCAAGGAACTACCAAGGAGAGTACAACACCCCCACCAACATAGGCAGGACAAGCCAGGGTATATAAACAGAGAGCAAGTCCCACTCCCTTTTCGCACTGAAGATGTTGCCTAGCCTGGCAATGAAATGTCTGCAAGAAAACAACAAGGCTCAGAGAGCACCAAGGACTCCACAGTAGTTCAATTTCCTGTCCATTTTCCATCCTTCAGTTTCAGCAGATTAGCATAAAATGTCCTGAGAAAGGCTCAGCAGTGGTTCTTTGCATCTCAAGTGAAAATGCACATGGCCCTCTCATGCACATGAAGAATGCTTCCTTTTGTCAGCCAAATCTTGAGATGGGCTCCCTCCAAGTTTTCGATTTGGACAGTAGAAATCTACTTGAAACAAGATACAACATAGGTACAGCTCACATGGTGATGTCCAAAACTAGCTGAAGGTTTTTCTAGGGCTTCTGTTGATCAAAGACTTGTTAATTGCTTACTTTTCAGCCTTTTAATTAACTGAATATTCTGAAATAAAATTGCATATTTCTAAAAACTTTGTTTTAGGTATCTTTTATGGGATCTTGATGACCATTTTAAAAGAGCAATCTCATATATACATACATACACACACACACACACACACACACACACACATATATATATATATATATATATATATATATATATACATACATACATACATACATACATACATACATACACACACATACATACATTCTCTCTCTCTCTCTCTTTGTGTGTGTGTGTATATGTGTGTGTGTGTATGTGTATGTATGTATGTATGTATGTATGTGTGTGTGTGTGTGTATATATATATATATATATATATATATATATATATTCATTCATTCATTCATTCATTCTATAATCTATAGTGAGGACATTGGGATGTCATTCGGACTAGAGAAGTGTGGCCAGATGGTAGTAAAGAGAGGGAAGGTAGTTAAGACTGATGGGGTGGAACTACCAGCAGGCCACATAGCAGATATACAGACCAGCTACAAGTACCTTGGTATCCCACAGTCACATGGGAACCACGATGAGGAGGCAAGGAAGACAGCAACATCTAAGTACCACCAAAGGATAAGACAGGTCCTGAAGAGCCAGTTCAATGGGAAGAACAAGATCCATGCCATTAACATGTACTGTATGCCCTGCCAGGCATCAGATACCCTGCTGGTATAGTGAGCTGGCCAAAGGAGGACATGGAGGCTGCTGATGTGAAGACCCAGAAGCTCCTCACAATGTACTGAGGCTTTCACCCCAAGTCCAACACCCAGAGACTGTACACCAGCCGGAAAGAGGGCGGGCAGGGTCTGGTGAGTGTCAAAGCCACTGTCCTGGATGAGACCGAGAGCATCCAGGAGTACATCAGTAAGATGGCACCTAAAGATGAGCTGCTGAGAGAATGCTTGAAGCAGCAGCAGACATGGAAAAAAGATCAAGCAGAGGAAGTGCCATGGCAAGACAAGACCCTGCATGAGATGTACCATTGACAGATAGCTCAGGTGGCTGACCTTGGGAAATCCTACCAGTGGCTGGAAAGGGCTAGACTAAAAGACAGCACTGAGGCACTGATAATAGCAGCACAAGAACAGGCACTGAGGACCCGATCCATAGAAGCAGGGGTCTACCACACTAGACAGGACTCAAGGTGCAGACTGTGCAGAGAGGCCTCAGAGACAGTCCAACACATAGTGGTAGGGTGTAAGATGCAGGCAGGAACAGCATACACTGAACGGCACAACCAAGTAGCTGGCATTGTGTACAGGAATACCTGCACAGCGTATGGGCTAGACCCTCCAAAGTCCAGATTGGAGATTCCACAGAAGGTCATGGAAAATGACAGGGCTAAGATCCTGTGGGACTTCCAGATCCAGACAGACAGGCAAGTACTGGCCAATCAACCAGACATTGTGGTAGTAGACAAGGACCAGAAGATGGCGGTGGTGATAGATGTAGCGGTGCCAAGTGACAGCAACATCAGGAAGGAATATGAGAAGCTGGAGAAGTACCAGCACCTGAAGGAGGAACTAGAGAGGATGTGGAAAGTGAAGGCCAAAGTGGTCCCAGTGGTGGTAGGAGCACTTGGGGCTGTGACTCCTAAGCTGGGAGAGTGGCTCCAACAGATCCCAGGAGCAACATCAGAGCTCTCTGTCCAGAAGAGTGCAGTGCTAGGAACAGCTAAGATCCTGCGCAGAACCCTCAAACTCCCAGGCCTCTGGTAGAGGACCCAAGGTTGAGGAAGACACATACCACCCATAGGGATGAGAAAGGAATTTATATCTACAAAAAAATCCCATTGCTTTCAGTAAGTGCATAGTGGATATAAAGGTAGGGAAATGCACTGAGGAAAAAAAACATTTAAAGAAGGATGGGTTATATACAAAAATACATTGCAGCTATACTATGAGCTACTTTGCTCCTCCCATCTTCCTCTTTTCTTCTGAAAGTTGGTTAAAGAAATGCATAATGTACAGGTAGTCGTTGACTTGGTACTGGCATTTCCATTGTAAGTCATTGTGGTCGTAAGTCGAATCACCATGTGACTGGACCTAATTTTATGACCATTGTTATGGCAGTTGTTAAGTGAATCACAGGTCATTAAGTGAATCCAGCTTCCCCAATGGGCGTTTTTTTTGCTGGAAAACGGCAAAAAAGTCACAAAATGCGATCACGTGACCGTGGGATGCTGCAAATGCAAGCTGGTTGTCAAGCGCCCAAAATGCAATCATGTGACCACAGGGGGTGGTGCAATGTTTTGTGACACTCAGAAGTGCTTTATAGGCCATAAAGCACCCATTCCGAGGCCATTGTAACTTCGGTAAAAGGTAAAGGTAAAGGTTCCCCCCGCACATTTGTGCAGTCGTGTCCGACTCTAGGGGCCGGTGCTCATCTCCGTTTGTTAGCCGAAGAGCCAGCGTTGTCTGAAGACGCTTCCACGGTCATGTGGCTGCATGACGCGTGCGGAACGCTGTTACCTACCCACCGAAGTGGTACCTATTAATCTACTTGCATTTGCATGCTTTCGAATTGCTAGGTTGGCAAGAGCTGGGGCTACTGCGGGAGCTCACTCCGTCACGCAGGGCTAGGGATTCGAACCTCCGAACTTGCGATCTTCCGATCGACAAGCCTGGCATCTTACCCACTGAGCCACCATGCCCCCATTGTAACTTCGGACTGTCATTAAATGAACAGTCGTAAGTTGAGGACTACCTGTACTTATAAATCTCTAGCATTTCAATTTGCTAATCTTGCATCTCAGCCAGTTTTGTCAAGGGGTCAAACAATCCTGTTTCCCTGCCAGGTATTTATTTGCAGTTTACATTTTTAAGACCCCACCTTTAAACTGCCTTACATGCACCCTTAAACAATATGTAATAGGTCCAGTCAAGGGGCCCTAAGTTAAAGCAGAATGTAATCAAAACGTGCACACACACACACTTCAGCAAAACATCCAGGAAAAAGAGCCAGGTTACACATTTTCTGATCTGTTTCCCCCGTTCACAGCTGCCAACAAGAATCAAAGATTTCTTCAAAACATCATGGGAGCTCGCCAGAACAAGTTTTTTCTTTGTTATGGAGGATATAAGCATTATTTGCTATAGCTTTTTTTAATATATATATACATTTTAAATTAGGGTTGTGAAAGCAAAGCTTCATCTTTAATTCATCACTCTCAGCTGAAAGAAATCAGCCATGTCTCGCACGCAGCCCCTCGTATGGTGCTGACTTCATCAAGTATGGTCTGAAATTAATTAGCCTCATTCATTCCAACTGGAGGTAAAAAAAACAGAGAGAGAGAGAGAGAGAAGAAGAAGAAGAAGACTATGACTATGAAGAAAGAAACTGTATTTTTAAAGATGACCACTGAAAACTTCACATGGCATTTCTCAAAATATCCTGTGCTCCTTCCCTATTTTAAAACTCTCTAGGTTGAATTTTCCAGACCTTTTGACCTGTTATGTCAAAATTAGCAACAGATCAAGCATCAGGAAGGAGGAACTCGAGTTATATCTTTTTCAGAAGTTAGTGAGTGTATTTATTGACTTATAAAAATGAGACAAAGGATAACAAAACCAGCCAGAGGAATGGCAAAGGTGTGTTAAGGAGTAGATAGTCAGAGTTCTAGGTAGCTGAACATGTGGCAGTCTGAACATACAGGAGCTGAACATCTGGGGCTGCAGTGAGAAAGGAACATAGAGAAGGTTGCAAGGAATGCTAACTCAGAGACAGCCTCCTTTATTGATTTAGTGGTCTGGTCTAAAAGGTATGGTGGAATGGACCATATCATTTTTGACAGATGATGTTGTGGAATGGGTTGAACCCTTTTTTGATTGCAGGCAGATGATCAGATGATAATTTGAACAGTTTCCTGTCCTAAAAGCAAAGCAAACTTCTTGCAAGCAGAAAACTAAGGAGCCTTTCACCTCATCACGTCTTCCCAATCCTGCAAGAGCCAATGGAATCTTTCCTATGAGAAAAAGAAGCAAAAATCACTGCGCTGCAGTCCCGCCCTGAGCTGCCACAAGACCTGCTGTAAGAAAAATTCCCTCAACCTCACTCCTTGCAAAAGAGAAATAAAATTAATCGCTTGCTACCAATTACATGGAATATTACCCTCCACTGGGGCATGCATGCATGTATACCTACACACATACACACACACACACACACACACACACATCCTCCAAATGCAAACAGATCATCAGTGGTGAGAAATAATGGATCTTGGCAGTCTATCAATATCTGATTGGGGTGTGTATGTGTGTGTATTTACAGAGGAATGTAAATAAATTCCCTTCTCACCCCTGTGGGTGGTATGTGTCTTCCTCAACCTCGGATCCTCCACCAGAGGCCTGGGAGTTTGAGGGTTCTGCGCAGGATCTTAGCTGTTCCTAGCACTGCGCTCTTCTGGACAGAGAGCTCTGATGTTGCTCCTGGGATCTGTTGGAGCCACTCTCCCAGTGTAGGAGTCGCAGCCCCAAGTGTTACCACAACCACTGGGACGACTTTGGCCTCCCCTTTCCACTTTTTCTCTAGTTCCTCCTTCAGGCCCTGGTACTTCTCCAGCTTCTCATCCTCCTTCTTCCTGATGTTGCTGATATTCTTCTGTTCTGATATTCTCCTGATGTTCATATATATATATTCATTCATTCATTCATTCATTCATTCATTCATTCATTCATTCATTCATTCATTCATTCATTCATTCCCCAAGTCCTGCTGTGCTTCCTCATTGTGGCAGGGGTTGTTCCTGGGAGGGATGAGGGAAGAACATAGGGAGTGTATGCCAAAAGTATATCTTCCCAGCAGAGTCAAACAAGGTGTGAAGGTCATCGCAGCTGCCCAACTAAAGCAAGCAGGCACCTCTATTGGGCAGCAGCAATAGAAGAAGATGCCAGAGGCAGATGATCACTTTAGTGACAATGGCAAAGGCATCAATTCATACTGCATGGGAGAAGGCAATGGTAAACCACTCCTGTATGTTCACCAAGAAAACCACATGGATAGAAAATATAAATCTATGTGGTCGCTAGGAGTCGAAAATGACTTGATGGCACATAATCTGTCTGTCTGTCTGTCTGTCTGTCTGTCTGTCTGTCTGTCTGTCTGTCTATCTATCTATCTATCTATCTATCTATCTATCTATCTATCTATCTATTTACACAGGAATGAATATTAAAAAAACGATAATTTGAACCTGCAGCCCTTCAGATGTTGCAGTGAGATATGGTGGGATAGTTCAGAAACATCTGGAGGGCTGCAGCTTGCCTAAGTAAAATAATTTTGGTGATTATTCACATGAACAGTGTTGCTACACATCCTGGTCTTTTGCATTGACCATGCTTCAACCCCACCTGGAAAGGCAACATGGATCTTGGGTGGTCTCTCTGTCTTTTTACAGGCAATGCGTTCTGGGAGGTGTAAAAGTAATTTCAACTTGTAAATGCAAGAAATGAAAGTGCAGTTTCTGCATCAATTGAGAGATGTGTAATAATTGACAATTTTATCGTATGATGTGTTATTAACCATCGCCTGATTTTCTTTTAAATTTATGGAATCCTCAGATTCCTCCCCGGCCTCATCTTTTGTTTTGTTTGCCAACTTCAGTAATGTTGAATATGATGGTAACAACAAAAACAACAACAGTAATGCTTTTGAAAGAAATCAGTGAGAAAGGGAAACTGTCCCTGCCATTTCTGGTTTTATTAACCAGGTATTCTGATTGAATTCCATTTATTAAGTGATTATGAATTAAACAGCAACTCAAGACTGACAAAAGGAATGTTGCCAGAAGGGTGGCAAAGAATAGCTGGAAGAAAACCGTTCCAATGACTTTGTATTTTGAGGGCAAGAACCAGCTTGTACAAATATTAGTCAGGAAACCCAGCTCTTTTATTCAGTTAGAGGCACTGTTTTAGTTTTGAGGTCTGGAAAAGTTTGTTTGCCAGCCGAGGCAAACAACTAATTAACACTATGAATTGTGACGAGGTGTTTTGTTTTGTCTTGTTTCCTTTTTTTTAATCTGTCAATCTTGCAGCCATCATGACTTTCCAACTGTGTTCCATGGAATGGGAGCATGTGATGGTATCTTCTCAGGGGTTCTTGTATGGGAATATATATATATATATATATATATATATATATATATATATATATATCTTCTGATTGAACGTTTTCTTTAAAAACTAAAACCAGGGCTGCCTTAATAATATGATGGAGTGGGCATGTTATTAAATAGAGGGGAAGAAAAATGCATCGAATTAATTAAGAATGTCTTAATTCAGTTGAAATTGAATTGAAATGAAATCATATTTGTTTTGCTCTGGCTCTGCTCACTTTTTTCCCCTCTACAGTTTGGAACTGATGCATGGTGGAAGCAATGATGGTTTGTAAAGACAGAAAGGAACAGAGAATTATAGTGAATGGTAGTGTTGTGAACTAGAGTTAGCTATATATACGTATATTAAACTCCTGCCTTAATTCCTTTGACTTACAATTTCCAGTTCCCTTTCCACTTATATATCTTTTGTTGCCCTGAAAGGGAATAGCTTGATGGATACATGTGTGTGCATATATGAAGTTTTTGGAATGTGATCACCAGCATACCACTCAAAGGTACCTTGTCTTCTTCCTCTAAACTGTGCTCCCTTGCTTTTGAGATAGGTTAGAAACCATTAACCAGCCTCCTAGGGAATGGAAAGCTGTTAAAAGTTATTCATTGTGTTCTAGAGTTACCTTGCCTTTATTATTTTTATAAATAACTCAAGACAACGAACATACCTAATACTCCTTCCTCCTCCTATTTTCCCCACAACAACAACCCTGTGAGGTGAGTTGGGCTGAGAGATGGGACTGGCCCAAGGTCACCCAGCTGGCTTTCGTGCCTAAGGCGGGACTAGAACTCTCAGTCTCCTGGTTTCCCATTGGCTCCTTCCTGGGGCTGAGAGACAGGGACTGGCCCAAGGTCACCCAGCCAGATTTCATGCCTAAGGCGGGACTAGAGCTCTCAGTCTTCTGGTTTCTCATTGGCTCCTTCCTAGGGCTGAGAGACAGGGACTGGCCCAAGGTCACCCAGCTGGCTTTCGTGCCTAAGGCGGGACTAGAACTCTCAGTCTCCTGGTTTCCCATTGGCTCCTTCCTGGGGCTGAGAGACAGGGACTGGCCCAAGGTCACCCAGCCAGCTTTCATGCCTAAGGCGGGACTAGAGCTCTCAGTCTCCTGGTTTCCCATTGGCTCCTTCCTAGGGCTGAGAGACAGGGACTGGCCCAAGGTCACCCAGCCAGCTTTCATGCCTAAGGCGGGACTAGAGCTCTCAGTCTCCTGGTTTCCCATTGGTTCCTTCCTAGGGCTGAGAGACAGGGACTGGCCCAAGGTCACCCAGCCGGCTTTCATGCCTAAAGTGGGATTAGAGCTCACTGTCTCCTGGTTTCTAGCCCGTTGCCTTAACCGCTAGACCAAACTGGCTCTCAATATTCTGGAGCCTACTAAGTAAGAGTAGTCTGCCCTGCGTGAAAGCACCATTTAATATGGATTCAAGGCAACTGCATTCCAATTAGAACACACACACACACACACACACACACACACACACACTTGAGAAAAAGAACAGGATCAGATCTTGGTTGTGCTGACACAACCTCAGTTTAATGAGCTGTGCCCATATATACTATAATAAAATAAACACCTGCCAGCCACATCTAGAAGCAATCTATAACTTTTTATTCTCTCCCCCTGCTTTTTTTTTTTTTAAGGAAACCAAATCTATAATTGTAGATGCTTATCTGCAACATCTGTCTCTGAAGGAAAATGTTAGAAATGGCTGCTGGGATGAAAACGTTGTCACTCTAGGACACTTAAGGGCCTAAACATTTTCCTGATAATTAAGGAAACAAACAAACAGTAACAACATGCCTCTCTGTTCCCTTCCCTGACATTTTTAGCTTTCCCCAACCCCCTTGAGGAGGCATGTCTGCTGAACACACATGCCTTCCGAGGGCACCTAGCTATGGAATTATAATTGCCAAGGGTTCTATGACAGCTTTCAAGGGGAGAACCTGGCACCAAAGCCAGGATTTATTCATTGGTTTATTTTTTGTGTGGAGAGTCGGAGGTAATCTTTGCTGGAGTTTGTAGAATGTGACGTTGGCCAAACACAGAAAGGGAAAGACAAACATCCAGTCCAGCATTCTGGGTCACATAATGACCATCCAAGCGCATTCATGAACATGGACTCAGGATGCTGATGTTTAAAGCGCATTACCTGGGCTTTTATTCATTCATTCATTCATTCATTCATTCATTCATTCATTCATTCATTCATTCTTAGATTCCTATCCTGCCTTTCCTCTGGGAACTCAGGGTGGTTTATATTCAGACCTCCCTTCATTTCATCCCCACAGTCCTGTGAGGTACTTAAGCCATGGATCCCAAGAAGGAGAAAACTGGGGTCAAGCTATTTCACCAAATCTTCAAAATCTCTGGAGAGGTGTTGAAATTTGAGCAAGCAATCTCATAAACACATATTTTCTTTGGAAGCTCGTGCTTTGATTATATACTGAAATCTCACTGCAGATTAGCAATGGTAATGCTAGTCTGACTTACTTTTATTTTTAAATGTTTTATCTGTACATTGTGTAAAGCTAGTAGCCAAACAAAGGGGAAAAAAATGGGGAGGGTAACACTGGGAAATGGAAATCCATTTGAAAGAGAGCAGTAGAAAGAGGGAAAAAGAGGGAGTGAAATCTACATTTTAATGAACATATTTTCAAGCCATTTCAAATAAGAGTCCAAGAGAAATAATTACAAAAGTTTGGGAAAAAGGAGCATTAGCTTTGATAGCTTTCTCCTCTGTGAAGCAATTAAAACGAGCCATTTTTCAAATACTAAGCAGAAAATTACTAATGGACAGACTCAAAAAAAGCTTTCATTTCAATCTCATGTCCTTTATTCTTCTAAAAAAAAAGGAAGAAGAAAAAGGTGGTTTTTAGATAGATTACTACATAAAGGAATCACTCGCTGGATGTCATAAAAACTATGTCCGGGTAGAATGACAAAGATTAACAGCAAGATTTAAATCACGTAGCAGTCCAGTTAATAGCAATGTCTAATTAAGGAGTGCATTATCAGTCTGTAATGCTGATTTGATAGAGAGAACTTGAATTTTGGAATGTTACATTGTAAGTGTCTCCCATGAACAATTCATATATATGTATAAAGGAGAGTCCAAGTTACTAACCAGCATGGCCAATAGCCAGGACTGATGGGAACTGTGACCTAACAATATTCAGAAGAGCAGAGTTTCCCTATCCTTTTGCTGAAGATGCCTGGCCACAGCTGGAAGCAATGGGAGCAATCCGTTTAGATTACTTTTGCATCTGATCCCAGTAGACCAAGAAACATGGACATTAATGTGGTTAAAATCAACTGAAATATATTTGTCGGCTCACAATCTCAGAAATTTGCAATCAATTCTAGACATGTATGAGTTGTGAACCCACTGGCTGGGTTCACACATGATGCTAAATCATAGGTGGCTGAAGAAGCCATAGTGGCCTGCTTCACAAGCAATAAGACATTAATCATGATTTACAAATCACAATAGTTGTATTCAGACATGAAGCTCAACTCATATAAACCATACTTTATGTTAACACAATGTATGACCTCAGTCATTTGTCTGTTTAAAGTAGCATTAGGCTAAGCAGTTCTACATTAAAAAAATCATGCAGTTCAATGGAAAGGAAATTGCTACCCCCTTTTTTTTTTCAAGGGAAAAGATAATGTTAGGGAAATCCTAATCGGTGGAGTGTAGTGTAGAGATCTAGGGCTGTAAATATGAGTGTCCTGTCTTCCACTGTGCAATTCTCTCTACAGATGTCTGCAGCCACCCTGGCTTTTGTGCTTCCAGGCATCAGAGAGCAGTTCTCCATCTTTGCAGATCAGGTGATGGGAGACCCACAGAAGCAGAAGAAGAATATGGAGAACCCCCAAAGTAACAACAGCATCCTCACCCACCTTCTAATCCTAAAGCAAGTTGAAACCACCATCCAAAGAAAATCTAAAGACCTTCTCAATTATCCTAAGACTGAATCCCCTTTGAAACTTCAGAAACTTAAAACAGAAATTTCAGCCTAGAATTCAGCCCAGAATTCACTAGAAGGGCTGTGAGAAGCTTTAGTCTTCAGATTCAGTTCCAAGGCAATTCAATCAGATCTCCAGCTTGACTTTCTAAATTGCCCCAATACGATGATTCAGTATGAATCATCAAATGGAATTTACCTGATTTTCCAAATAGAGTCCATGATTCAAATCAGTTTGAATTAATGGTCAAGATTGACTCAACAATTTGAATTATCCTGAAGCCAATTTCACCATCCCTAATAAATTAGCATGACTCAGATATTTGGCTTTTGTGACAGCTAAGTGGAACCATTGTTTTTTTCTTTTTTTTTGCAGACTATGAATTTTTTAAAAAAGTATCCTTTAAAATTTCTGAGAAGATACCAGCAAAATGATATAGAACATAGCTTTCCAAACTGTGTGTTGTGACACTTTAGTGTGTTGCAACACACAGTTTAGTGTGTTGCAAAGCGGTGGGGGCGGGGGCATGCACGGCAGCGGCACGGGGGTGCATGGCGGTGTGCATGGTGGCGGCAGCGGCACTCCATCAGCACTTCCACATTTCAGCGAGGCCACTGCCGCCACTGCCACCACTGCCATGCATGCCACCCCGTGCCCCCCTGCGCCGCCGCCGTGCACACCCCTGTCTCCGTGCCGCCGCCGCTGCCGTTGGTGTGTCACCAACGGCGGCAGTTTGGAAAGCACTGATATAGAAGTTATCCTAATGCTCTGAATGTTCTCCTACAACAGCTATATAAGACCCAGGGACTTTCCAAGTGTTTTTGGCCTTTAGTTCCCATGATTCCTAACCAGCATGGCCAATAGCCAGGACTGATGGGAACTGTGACCTAACAATATTCAGAAGAGCAGAGTTTCCCTATCCTTGTGCTGAAGATACCTGGCCACAGCTGGAAGCAAGTGCCCACCATCCCCGAGTTTCCACATCTACAATTTTGAATGACTTGCTCTGATTCCATAAATACATATCTTTCTTCTTATGATAAAGTGCTTTTCCTTTTCTATTTTAAAATTAGCTGGATGTGAATGGGATTATATAGTCTTCAGAATGGTGTCCTTTGACACACTGAGCCCGATGAAATTGTAAAGGGCTATGACTGAGTTAATGGTTGATTAAGACAGTGTCTGGTGTGAATGCAGCCTAGAAGGTTCAGGATCTTGCCCAGATCCCAAGGAGGCTTCCTTTGAAGAAGTATGGAATTCTATGGACTTGAAATTTTTGAAGAGTCTGCTTTAGTCTAAGTATCACATTCCACAGATATCTTAGCTGGCTTTCCAAATAACCCCTCTGGCCACATCCTGACCATTTCCTGAATCCACAATGTCTCACTTCTTCATTGTTTGCACCTCAAAGGAAAAGAAAAAGCATGTCACTCTTTTGGCTGTCAGGAGAAGGTCCTTCCTTCTTTACCTCTGGGTCTCTTTTTTACCTCTGGGTCTCTTTCTGGGTCTCTGAAAGGAGGCAGCATATCCATTTCAATCCATTGTTTTCACAACAAGAACCTGAGTCTTGCTTTTGTGTTTGAAGGAACCTAGGGGATAAATTTTTACTCCAGATTTTTTGCAGAAAGATTAGTCATGCAGATTCACAAATGCAACCATCTCCACAGAGTAATCAGCTACAAATGCAACATTGTGGTTTCTGTTGCTCCTCTACCAAACCCTGAGAAATAATCTGCCAAAGTGAGGGAGTCTGAAACCTCCAAATAACACCAATGACCTTACAGGGAACATGTCATGAAGTCATTTTAGCGTTGGCTAGAAGAGCATATTAAAATACAAGGCATTTGCTGTAGTAAAAACAGGGTACCTCATTCCAGCTGTCTATATATATTCCTTTCCAGCACTAAATCTGTCCAGGGACCTTTCAGAAATACAGCATTATGCCTCATGCCTTCGCTTAGTGAATAGAAATGTGAAAAGGATGGAGATAAAAATCAGAGGGACATACAATAGCGAATGTTCTATGATTTAATCACCATTACAGCTTAAAACAGCACAGTCGACATTCACCCTTGGTAAGTCAGGGATAAATCTCCATCTACGGCCACTGGGGAGAGTGATGGTATGGTAATGCTGGGTCTTTTAAAGATGCAGACCCCCAAGCACTGCAAAGAAAATGGTTGAAGGGCACAGGAAGTTGCCGGCTTCAAGAAAGATTGTTTAATGGCCAAGTGCCTAATATTAGGGTAGGTTCAGGGTTGCTGAAAACATCTGACATTCTTTGACCACTGCCATATCTCTCTGGTGATGACTCTTCTATCTCAGCAGTCTGATTGGATCTCGTCACCCTTTTAATCCTTTTAATGATCCAATCTAGTGTATCCCTGGGATGCTTCTTTATTTTATGCATTTTGTCATTATATAGGCTATAGGCTGTCTTTCCTCCAGGAGCTCAAGATGACATATGCAAGCTACTTGGGTTGAGCGAAAGCACTTATCAAGCTTCTATGGCTGCAGGTGGACTTGAAACCTGGTCTCACTGACCATACTAAAAAAGGTAAAGGTTCCCCCCGCACATCTCTTCAGTCGTGTCTGACTCTAGGGGCCGGTGCTCATCTCCGTTTGTTAGCCGAAGAGCCAGCGTTGTCCGAAGACGCTTCCACGGTCATGTGGCCGCATGACGGGCGTGGAACGCTGTTACCTTCCCACCGAAGTGGTACCTATTAATCTACTTGCATTTGCATGCTTTCGAATTGCTAGGTTGGCAAGAGCTGGGGCGAGTGCGGGAGCTCACCACGCACGCAGGGCTAGGGATTCGAACCTCCGAACTTGCGATCTTCCGATCGACAAGCCTGGCGTCTTACCTGCTGAGCCACCACGCCCCTCTACACTGACTGTATTCCAATGCTTTAATAGTTATCCATGCAGGCTCTTGACCACTAAGCATTGCCATTTCAGCTGGATATTTACCAGGCCCAGTGATATAAGAAAAGCAATGTAGTGTAGTGGTTAAAGTGTTAGACTTGAAGCAAGGAGAGCAAGGTCAAGTCCCTCTTGAACATGGCCCACTGGATGACTTTGGGCCAGTTGTTTTTTCTCAGCCCAACCACAATATCACACAGGTTCTTGTGGGGATCAGATTAGTGGAGAGGAATCATCTATGTAAGTCTACTTGAGTTTCCAGAGAAAAGGCAAAATGGAAATGCAATCAATATAATAAAGTTTTCTTTTCAAGGGCATTTGGAAATGTGATGATTTTTCTGTTGCTGGTGCTAGCATACATGTAATTCATTCTGTAGTTCAAGTAGCCTGCATCATATCTCTGAATACTAAGATGCCCCAACCTTCACACTTTGAACTGGAGAGGACCCTGGGTTGGGTTAGGGTGCTAAATCCACCCACTGTCAGAATTGGGGAGATAATATAACCTTCAGCACAAGGGAATCCTAAAATGCAATGTTATTAGTTTTTTTATAAAGGTGAGTGACAATGATTCTATCTATCTATCTATCTATCTATCTATCTATCTATCTATCTATCTATCTATCTATCTATCTATTCTATCCTGCCTTAATTATTTTTATAAATAACTCAAGGCGGCAAACATACCTAATACTCCTTCCTCCTCCTCTTTTCCCCACAACAACCCTATGAGGTGAGTTGGGCTGAGAGACAGGGACTGGCCCAAGGTCACCCAGCTGGCTTTCATGCCTAAGACTAGAACTCACAGACTCCTGGTTTGCCATTGGCTCCTTCCTAGGGCTGAGAGACAGGGACCTGCCCAAGGTCACCCAGCCGGCTGTCATGCCTAAGGCGGGACTAGAACTCACAGACTCCTGGTTTGCCATTGGCTCCTTCCTAGGGCTGAGAGACAGGGACCTGCCCAAGGTCACCCAGCCGGCTGTCATGCCTAAGGCGGGACTAGAACTCACAGACTCCTGGTTTGCCATTGGTTCCTTCCTAGGGCTGAGAGAGAGTGACTGGCCCAAGGTCACCCAGCTGGCTTTCATGCCTAAGGCGGGACTAGAACTCTCAGTCTCCTGGTTTCTAGCCCGTTGCCTTAACCCAGAGCTTTCCAAACTGTGTGTCGCAACATGTTAGTGTTGCGCTGCAGTATCTGGGTGTGTCGCGGCTGCTGCTGCCTCCTAGCCCTGCCAGGATTCCACACAGGTCCTAGTGCCTGCCTTGTGCCCTGCTGTAAGAGTGTGTCATGAAATGATGCCCTGTTGTAAGAGTGTGCCGCAAAATGATGCATGTCTAAAAAGTGTGTCACCAACATGGAAAGTTTGGAAAGCTCTGCCTTAACCACTAGACCAAACTGGCTCTCTTTACAAACTGTCACTTTACAGGTAAAAATGAACTGGTGCAAGCTAAACCTTTATCTTGCCCCTGGGATCTCCAATAATGATGAAAGAATCTTGCTTCTATTGGAATACTCCAATCTCCTCTTTGTCTGTATCATCTTCTCTCGAGTTGCTCAACTGGGGTAGACAAAGATATGTTGCTTTGAGCTGCCCTTGTAATCTCCCCTCCCAATTCTTTGAAGACTGCAGGGGTTTCAGATGGAATACAGTGAAAAATTGGCCCTTTGGGAGCTTATTTTGTAAACTAGGTATGTTAAGCTTTGTAGATATTTCCTCCTCCTCCTCCTCCTCCTCCTCCTCCTCCTCCTCCTCCTCCTCCTCCTCCTCCTCCTCCTCCTCCTCCTCCTCCTCCTCCTCCTCCTCCCATGAACCACCAAACCTTGGCATTTTGCTGCTGAATATCAACAGCATAACTTGTGGTGAGCAGCCCCCTCCAGCACCCCAAAATATTCCAAGTGCCACATGTGGCATGCAGATTGCTTACCATTGTGGCAGTGTATAATAAGAACATGTTTGAAACTAGGGTTTTGCTGCACTTCTGAAATAATGGAGAAAAATATGTTTTGGAGTACCCACGGCATGAATGTAGTAATTCTCTGCAACTCCTTAGATCAGCTGCATCTGCAGCTGCTACATGATTTTGGGAAGAGAGGCATCTGCTTTAAGGAGATGCAGATAGTGGCTACACTCATGCTTCTACATTTTTCAAAGCATGTTTTTGGAGTTGATTTCAAAGCATTGCACAGACTACTGCACATCTATTTGCAATTGCTTTTTATCTGTAATTACAGCTAGATGATGAGTTTATGGGGGACATTTTACATGGAAAGTATGTGATTTACTGTTAAATTACAGCACTATCGTCTATCTATCTATCTATCTATCTATCTATCTATCTATCTATCTATCATCTTTAAATATTTTTATAGTGCAACTTTCAGTGTGAACCTTCCTCCAAAATGTTATCCTACAAGATAACATTTTAAAATCATATAATATAAAATCAATGTCACTAACTCGAACATCAAAAATAAAGCAAAAGAAAAAGCTCCAGTTTCTTAAAATATATATATATATGGTTCTCCATGTAACATCTGAGTGTTTGCTCACCTAGATCTTTACAGCCCACTTTAAAACAGGGAGCCATACATAAATCCCATGGTTGTGAATTACTTAAGTATTGGGCCAACAGAAAAAAGCCCCTATTTCTCCTAATCCTTCTTACTAGGGTGTGTTCAGCAGGGCTTCTATGGCAATCCTAAGGTCCTGTTGATTCCATGATCAAAATTTGTCATATGATAATAAAAATAATGCATTAAAATTATATAAAAATAATATATTTTTTTTAAAAAAATACAATTTTGGGACTCTGCTGCAAGAATAGAAAAGAGGAAACAGAACATCTTTAGAACCATCTTTAGAATTTGCTTCATCAGTGGTTGGATTTTCCAAAAGTAAAAAACTTACATAATCTGAAGCTAAATCAATGGATTTAAATCAATACATCTATTCAGGTGATTAACTAGTATTTAGTATGATGATTTCCAAAGCCTTCACTCAGGAACATGGGTTCTCTGCATTCCCCAGGTCTTGGAACGGAGCCTTGGAAAAATTGGCTAAGGACATTTCAGACCCTGCAGATTGAGAAATTTCCAACATGCAATTCGTACCACAGAGCCCTTTTCCATCATCAAGTTGAATTCCCATCCCAGCAACTTCAAATACGCGTCTCCTGGCAGGCTTGCTCAAAGACACGGTATAAAAAGCTCATATTTCTAATCCTTTTCAGATTTTTTGGGTGTGTGTGTGTGTGTGGAAATGAAACCCAGCAGCTTGTACTAGAAAGGAGATGGAAAGTAAACCCAAGACCAGTTGGTTGAAGAGCTGAGAAAGCGTGGCAGAAGTCAAACAATTATTGTACAAGATGAAAGAGGGTACAGAAAGATGAAATGTATTTGCTCCATGGAACAGTGGGTGGAGGAACAAGACATACAAATTCAGTATTCAGAATTCTCGTGTTTCACTTTAACAAATTCCATTACAGTAGGAAGATTAAAAAAATACATTTTGTCTTTTTCTTTTTTGTGGGAGGGGGGAAGAACTGTGGATATGTAAGTAAAGTAAACATATCAGAAAAGGAGTGTGTACATTTGTGTGTTTGTGTGTGTGTATGTAAGACACAGAGAGAGAGAGGAAAATGGGATCTCAAGATTACAATATCCAAGAAACTTGCACCTAGTTGAATGAATAAATGGGGAACATGCATAAGGAAACCAGAGTATTCCAAACTCCCCCATTTCTTAAGACCATCTTTTGACTTAACAAGTAAGAAATGGGAGGATAGAACAGAATTATTAGCTCTTGTTGAAAGATGATTCTTCAGAACAATTGGTCTTATTTTGGGTAAAGCAGGAAAGTGGCTGTTTTAAGGGGTGGGGGAAAAGATAACATACTTCCCAGAGAGCAGTTTGTGAAGGCTGCATTAACCCTCAAAAGTCATTAGTCAAAAGAGAGAAATTTACACTGCCCGTAGTGTTTCAGAAATATTTTCAAGACAGTTAAACATATCATTCCCCAATGATTTCTCAATACTGCTTGAAAAAAAAGTTTGCTATTCATCTATATTGCTTCCTCTTGCTTTTCTTCCCATTTGATCTATTTGCTCTTAGTCAGATCATGTAGTTAAATGTAAATACAGCATTGTGACACTCCAGATTTCCTGATTGGTTGGTATCACTTTTATCATCAAGCTGGGCAGCAGAAAGAGGTAAAATAGTAACACCAAAAAGGATCAACGAAGTGGTTTGGGAGATGGGTATAATAGTATTCTTTGAAAAACAATTTCTGGGCCACACCTACCACTTTCTTCCCATATTTTATTCTCCTATGGGGCTGTTGGAGGGAAGGGGTTGCAGATTCTAGGATTCTCTGCTGGCACTAGGAAGTGAGGATTAGCCCTCTGTTAACCCCAACATCCCTGGTTTGGATGAAAAGGATGATTTGGGAAGATAAGTTTAGCTCCAAACAAACCCAACACTGTTTGGGGTTAAAAAATAACTCTTTCTAATTCCAGTGCTGACTGGATTGTGGTGTTCACATAACTTGCTAATCCCAAACATGACCAAATTAAGCAAGTGCAAACACAGTCAAGGTACCTGAGAATTCCCTCTCCAAGTTCATTACTGGCATTCAAACATTCTACATATCAATAAGTATTCAATCATTACCAATTATTTTGTGGGCTTGAACTGTACCACTGTCCTTTTATAGCATTGTTTGGCCCTTGATTTTTTTTTGGGGGTATCTATCTTTATTTAAATTGCTAAGAGGTCGCCTATGATGAAAAGGCAGTTGAGACGTTATATAGTTGAGCTTAGGTAGGTAGAATCCATGTTTCAGAACATCCCTAGCTGACTTCCATAAACCTTCAAAATTAAATGAAAATAATGTGTATTATTGTACACGGATATTTAAAATGTTTGTATTTCTCTTGAAGATCACATATGCTTCAATTTGCATTCCCTCCTTATTTTTTATTTTGAATGATCTTGGCTTTGTCTTGGTGTACCTTTCTTTTAAATTCTGGATGATGATGATGATGATGATGATGATGATGTTGATGTATTTTCATTATTTATTAAGAGTAATAATAATTTTAAGGAAGGGAATAATTCAGATAAGATTTCAGGTGAGAAGGTCAAAATCTCCCTTGAGATTACATAGAACCATAAAGGTAAGATCTTCAAAATCTCACAAGACTTAATGTTCTCACAAACGTTTGACCAATTCAATGTTGCAACAATGACAACATTATTTGTGGGCAATCATGCTACTGTGGATTTGTACCTAAAGCCTGAAAGAGTTGCCAACTCCTGAAATAAAATATCTTTTCTCTCTTCCTCTCTCTAAATGAATGTAGGGTGAATGCTGCAGTTAATTTGCATTTCCTATAGAGTCTCTAAAGCACTTACTTCATTTCTCCGAATTGCAAGTTTACCAGTTAATACTACATAACCATTCCATAGAACCTCCATGCACTCACAAAACTGCCCAGTTTGAGATTTCTAGCCCAGATTGTTGGAGTCAATATGCAGCGGCTTTGTTGCAATATATCTCTCTCTGACTCAGCTGTCCAACAACACTCAGCATCATAATCATGCAAATTAAATACAATTTTTTTTTAAAATTGCCCCCATTAAAATGATCTATTAACATTGAAAGGCTCCTGTACTTAAGGGGAATGACTGTAATTGCATGATCTTGCCATTGGCACATCTTAGACCTGGCAGATCTTGAAGATATTTACACCTCTGGGATTAATTTTATTGTAAGGAATTAACTTTTGGCAAAGCTCTCTTGCTACCAGGAGGAAAAAAAAAATAACAGCTGCTTTTTTAATAATTGTAAAGTAGGGAGGGGAGAATGGAACTGAGCAAATGCCCGAACTCCCAAATATTAAGAATTTTCTCCCTTCCTCGCTCTCATTTTCTGTCCCTGCCTTACAAAATAACAGCAGAGTTAGCTAGTTAAAATCTGTTTGTAAAATCTTGACCTTTCATTGTAGCCGAACTACGAAGACTCACAATTTTCAACATTGTATGCCATCACGTCCGCTCAGCCACGGCGACAGCTAGATTTACCGATTATTCCTAAGTGTCCCTAGATTAATCAGTGGGGCTGAAAAAAACAGCTTACTGCCAAACCATGGGTGTGAGTAGTTGATTCAATAGGAAAAATGGCAGTGCATTTCCCAGTAAAAGAACAGACCTTTAAAGCAGGGGGTATTAAGCTTTCAAGGGGCGTGGTGGCTCAGCGGGTAAGACGGCAGGCTTGTCGATCGGAAGATCGCAAGTTCGGAGGTTCGAATCCCTAGCCCTGCGTGCGGAGTGAGCTCCCGCACTCACCCCAGCTCTTGCCAACCTAGCAATTCGAAAGCATGCAAATGCAAGTAGATTAATAGGTACCACTTTGGTGGGAAGGTAACAGCGTTCCGCACGTGTCATGCCAGCCACATGACCGTGGAAGCATCTTCGGACAACGCTGGCTCTTTGGCTAACAAACGGAGATGAGCACCAGCCCCTAGAGTCGGACACAACTGCACAAATGTGCAGGGGGAACCTTAATCTTAATTAAGCTTTCAGTGGACCAGAGCCCTCCTATCATTTTTGTGGGGCTAAAGACCACAAAAGGGGCTGGCTTGCATACTTTGCTAAGCCTCTCAAAATCAAACCAAGATAAACACAATCCAAGATCTTTAACTGGCCTGGTCAAGCATGTTGTATGAACATAGGTATTGGGTCACCTTCAGCAATCCATTCTGGTTTAACCACGTTTCCTTAAGCTAAAATAGGAACAATGGCCTAGTTCATAACACACAGTGTGTTTTCTTGCTTTTGACATGTTGTGTGGCATGATCTCTAACACTCTAGCTTGTAAATAATGGTTTATGGCTTAGTTTGATGCAATGAAGACTTGTTCAATAACCCACAATTGAGGAAATCCAGTCGTAGAGTGTGGCGTGAACACAGTCAATGACTTATTAAGGGACAAGAGGTACAAAAGCCCATAGAGGTGCTTTAAACACTCAAAGGTGATAGATTGGTGGTTGGGGATCATACTTAACCTTTTGGGGGAGATCAAGGGTCAGAGTGGGTGAAGCAATGATTCCATGCCATGCACTTTTAATCAGTTTGGGTTTTTTTTTAAAGAATGTTAAGCCTATGTTAGGCTCCTGTTACACTTTTCATGTTTCCTGCCTCAACATGTGAAAGGTGATTTTTCAGCAATTACATTCAGAAGGGGTTTGGAGGGGACACAAAAAACCATTTAGGGCTGACCGCCGACTAACACCTGAGCTAGGAAGACAATTGCTTGGGCTTGGCATGGACTGCACATGTGCAGAAACCTCTTTCAGGTACCTGGTGTCCCAGCAGAGCAGACAGAGGGATGCAAAGCACAGAAGCAAGCTGACATGAAGCCATGTCCGCATGGCTTCGTAGAGCAGCTTTGCTTGAGCTGGGATCCCAACAAGGATTTAGCGTTTTCTACAGCGTTTGTATAAAAGAGCTTCTAAGATCCTGTGCCTTAGAAAGAGTTAATTTTTCTTCCTTTTTGCTCAAGCCATCAAGAAAACAGCATTGCAACATTGCTGGTCCCCGCTCACCACAGCACGACTTGCCAGGCCTGATCTGCAGCATTGCTCGCTGCTCTCCACGGAGTGCACTTGCAACCTGCCCCCCCCCCCAAGAGAAAGTGGAGCAAAGTTGAGTAGAAATGCATGTTTGTCATTGAGCAGAGCCGAGAAGAAGGAAAGAAGGGAACGATAAGATCACAGCCACCAGTGCTTTCTTTATGGGAACATCCTCTGTGTGATATATGTCTGCACTCAGTGAAAGAATTGTGTCACCTGCAACATATTTTTAAATGCTGTGACTGTCAGGACAGAAAGAAAGAAAGAAAGAAAGAAAGAAAGAAAGAAAGAAAGAAAGAAAGAAAGAAAGAAAGAAAGAAAGAAAGAAAGAAAGAAAGAAAGAAAGACATTTATACAAAATGCAGCAGAGATGAGTGGAGAGTCCTTCACCCAGAAGTTAACTCTCACCAATTCAATCAAGCTAGTCATGCAAATATTAAAAATGGAGGACTGGTCCAAACGTTCATTTCCATTACAAAATGCCTGGCAATGCTGCTTTGTCATCAGCATTAAGCATGGAGGAGGCATTCCGAGATCAAGAAAAGCTCATAGGCAATTAGACTACGTAGAACTGTTCTTCTGAAAGCAAGCACATGTAGCAAAGAGTGGCTAAAGGACAACATTCTGGTCCAGGATGTGTTCCTCTGCCATGGAGGTGGCTTAAGGCAAATGAGTACTCTCCTAGCAGTAGCATCTAGTAGTAGTAGTAACCCTAGCATCTTCAGGGCTGTAAGGTTATTATTGGGACAATATTGTTCAAGAATGGCAAATGCAGTATAAATGCAGATGTTGGTGGTGGTGGTGGCTTAAAAAGGCAAACTTGTCTTCAGAAACTTGGGGTCCTCAAGTATTCAGTTGGGTCCCCTGGCAAGTGTAATCTACTTCTTCCCTCCTGTGCTGAAAAGGGGTGAGAGAAAAATGAGGGTGAAGAGCAAGAGGATGGTTCAAAGTAGAGAAATGGGGGATGTCAGAAAGAGAGATTAGGAGTTCTACCTCATGTTGGATGAAGCCTCTTCAGTTTGCATCTTCCCATTCTGCATTGCCATTTGGCTTCCTGACAAATTATTCCCACCAAAAAGTGGCTTTTGAGGGGGCTCCACATTTGCTTTATAATCTTCTCCTTGGACAGCACTGCTGTCAGAGCCAAGAGATAGAAGTCACTCATGTTGGATGCTTCATCTCAAGTGCTCAATTTACACTTGGAAAATTTGGAAGAGGTGTCTGAGCATACAGGTACCTAAAACTGCCCTTGCCATTGAGGCAGACAAAGCCAAGCAGCTCTCACTTTGTTCCTAGAAGTGAGGGGTCATACTGATTCACAAAACAATCCCAAGATTGTGTTTTACTGAAGCACCTCCTTATGTTGTGGTTAGGGTGTTAGACTATAACCAGGGAGACCCAACTTGAAGTCTTCCCTCAGCTGTGGAAGCTCATAAGTTGGTTTTGGGCCAGTCATTCTTTTTCAGCCCCAAATACCCCAACAACGTTATGGTTGGAAACACTGGAGTATGTAAGTTGATTGGAAAGAAAAATCAGAACTCACACGCAGCTTAGAAATTTTAAAGTTTATTTTGCTGTTACTTCCTCCTCCGTAGCTACAAGCAAAATGGCCACTTGCCTTATTGGTCTAGTATAAATCCTGGGGGTGACCTTTTGTGATTAGTGGTGGCCTATTTTAGAGTCACGCCTGTTCAAGGAAATGATCAGCCACAAACAGGCTACTACTAGGCTGCAGGATGCAAAGCCTTTTCACATTTTCAACCATGTCCTTATCAAATGTGTCACCCTGAGGTATTGTGGGAAGTTAATTCTGCCTAGAGTATCTACCCTGTTCCACATGGTGTACTATTCCCACAACCAGGTAAATCTGCAGAAGACATTGATGCAAAAGAAGGTCCATCAGAAGGGTGTTTTCCCTTAAAACAGAGGTACATAATTTGAGATACAGCTTCAAGAAACTGTTGGCACCCAGGCACCCAATTGCAATGGTTAATGAAACAGGAGGAGGAGATTATCTCATGCATGACTGGAGAAGCGTCATATGAACTCTAGCAAATTAAATTTAGTTTGATTTGATTTCGTTTGGTGTTGCCTACTACTTTTTGGAATATGGTCACTAGTGTGCTCTTGAAGGCTTGGCACATCCCTTGCTCTTGAGATAGTTGTGCATCCATGCTTTGAAACTACCACCAGCCATTTTTTTTGTGGAAGGGGGAGGCGTTCTCAAGCAGACCTATCTCATGAGCACCAAAACATTGTAAAATTGCCAAGGTTTTGAAGATGTTTTCATGTTTACCTCAATTCCCTCCAAAACAGAGCAGAGATGAAAAGCAGAGGACAGGTTTGTTCTCTGAAGCTCCCACTAAACATGGCATCAGGCTTAATTTAAAAACAGTGAGCTAATGCCACTGCCTCTTTAAGGAAGAGTTTTTATTTACTGTTAGTAAATGTGCCAGACAAAGCAGGGCATTACTTATGCATTCGCACCACCACCACCACCACCACCACCACTACCACCACCCCATTCCTTGCATACAAGAAGGTGAAAATAATAGAATAAACATCATATACTTCATTATAATATCGGTTTACACTTCCAAGCATACACAGAAAGAGGCCATTTCATCAAGCTAATTGCTTGAAAGTAAAAGAGAGAGAACTTTTAGCTATTAGTCTATTATGGGGCCTTTTTTCTTAATCACAAATAGGGGGCCGTGGATCCCCAGGGAGGATATGTATTCTAATTTACAATTGAACTACAGATCCAAGCAATCAATCTTGGGCAGCACTTTTACAGTGTAATTGCTGCAACATCACAAATAAGAGCGAGCGAGTGAGAGAGAGAGAATGAGAGAGAGAGAGAGAGAGACAGAGAGAGAGAGAGAGAGAGAGAGAGAGAGAGTCGAGTCCCAACTTGAGGTGGGGATGTTTACCAGGCATGGGTTTAGGATGGGGAGGGACAGGAAAAGGAGATGCGCACACACATCCCATAGACATGAATATGCAATGAGGGCTCATTAGTGCCCTTGTGTTGCCATGACGAATGGCATTATCCTCAGACCGATGCGGCCTAAACATGAATTTTATAATGACCCATTTATCATGGCTTGTCATGGGTCTCTCCACTGCTTCTCCCACCAGCTTTTGTACCTTTTCTGGTTTGGTTTCAGAATTCCCCCTCCCATTCTCTTTCTTCATGACTTCAGTTATGGATTCCCTGTTCTCTTGGAATCAGTGGAAATGCTCACCAATTTAGGCAGAAGCTTCTGTGATGGAAGAACCCAAAGAACAGATGGGCTTGGACACAGTCCTCCATTTGGGACTTGTCAGTTTTGCTAGGTGCTCTGACCACACTCCTCAAAACAGATGGAACAGGATAAAAAAATGGGTGAGGCCATTCCAGAAACCAAAGATAGTAGGTTTAATTCAATTATGAACAGATTGATATTCAGGTAAATACAGTTAATGTTATTATCTCCATGTACTGAATGATTTTATTTTCTTATTTTCAACACTGGGGGTGGGGGGAAAGCTCTGAGATCCAAAGTCTAAGCTTTGGAAGAACCTATGCAGCTTTGGGATGCGCACCTTGGACTAAGCTGCCATAACAGAAAACTTCAAAAAAGTGAAGGCCAAAATAGACTTTAGTTATACAACAGAAAAGAAACATCATCTAATGGTTCAATATCTATTGGGCCTAGTTTTAATCCACTGAATTTCTGGTTAGTCTGGAAAAATGGCAACATGAAGTCCTGAGACCAACCAGGTATTAGGAAAGTTCCATAATGCCCTGGTGTCTGTTTCACATACCTTGGTCATCAAGCATTTGGATTACCACAAAATGCTGTATGTTGGACAACTTTTAGAAACAACATGGAAGCTACAACTGGTCCTGAATGCATTGGACAGACTGCTGATAGGAAGACATCAATTTTGGGGTTGTTGCACTGATTACTGATAAGCTGGTCATTACCTACAAAGCCCGATGTAACTCCGTAGCCATTGGTGATTCTGCTTGTTTCATCCAAACAACTTGAGATGGCCTACTTAATGTTTCCCCTCTCCAGGAAGTACATGGGACCTGGATGAGGTGGAAGACATTCTCTGCATCTGCATCCCCTGATATACATGTATCACCCTCCTACCTTATTTTTCACAGGGAATGAAAATGTTTTTGTTCCACTGTGCATTTGGCCTTAACTGAATGGATTGATTTGGGTGTTCCCTCTTGGGTGTATGCTTTTGTTATTCTTCTTTGCTTGCTTAATTGTATTGTTGCACTTGCTTGCCTTCTTGTATATCTCCCAGAGTCTCATGATTAGTCTAAGAAAGAAAGAAAGAAAGAAAGAAAGAAAGAAAGAGAGAGAGAGAGAGAGAGAGAGAGAGAGAGAGAGAGAGAGAGAGAGAAAACGAACCAACCCCCTGTTCTGTCCATGCTTACTGGATATTGATGGGATTTGAAATCCAAAATACCTGGAGAATACATTTCCTAATCAATACTATCCCTATATATATATAACAAACTGAATGTATGTGGGCATTTAATGAGCAACCAAATGGCAGCAAACAGATGCAGAAAACTCTAGCTGTTTATTACCATGTCATTTGGAGTTTTGCAACTTAGGTCTGGTAGCCCTATCAAAGATGGGATGAAGGCCACAACTGACATGGTGGGGGAGAAGTTCAGTGGATAAAGCAATGATTCGAAGTAGAAAACAACAAGGGGTGTCTATGTTACACTAGTTTCTGAATTCATTTGTGTCATGGGTAGATGTGTATTCTCTTTGTTTTATTGTAATTGCATTGCAGCTAGCTATTTATTTATTTATTTATTTATTTATTTATTTATTTTATTTTTCGAATTTTGCCACTGCCCATCTCCCCAAAAAAGAGGGAGCTTCTACTAACAGCTTCTACTAGTTTGGCTGACAGCCAGTTTGGTGTAGTGGTTAAGGCATCAGGCTAGAAACTGGGAGACCCTGAGTCCTGGTCCCACCTTAGTCATGAAGCCAGCAGGGTAACCTTGGGCCAGTCATACACACTCAGCCCTAGGAAGAAGACAATGGCAAACCACTTCTGAAATCTTGCCAAGAAAACTGCAGGGATGCATCCAGGCAGTTACCAGGAGTCAACACTGACTTGAAGGCACCCCAAAAAACTCCTCAACCATCTAGTTTGGTGCATTTCTCATCCCCAAAAGGTGCATGACTAATTTCCCCTAGTTTCATCACTGAAACCCAGTGCAAAGAAAAGGGATTGCAAAGGCTGCAAAATTGTATTCAAAGGTTATGTGTAGCCCTTACACTGAAAGTTGCTTATCCCTAGTCTATGAGTTTTGTGCTAATGTAAGTGTGTTGTACTAGCAGGATTGTACATGTAATCTATTGCAGTCTTCCCTTGAGTCAGTATAGAAAGCACAATACCAGACTGGAGAGGCTCCTGACTTGTTTTTAGAGCAGAGTGTACAACTTGAGGCCATAAGTGCTCCCAAAAAGTTTTGGGTTGGTCTTGAGGTCCAAATACTATATGGGCCCACAAAAGTTTTTAAATTGGGTTAAAAAGGAGAACATACCAAAAAGATTTAGGTGAGGCTCTCAGGGACCTTTGAAAGTTCTTACAAAGTTCTTGCAGTTCTCAGTACGAGAAAAGAGGGCAAGTATTACATACAGGACTGCAGAGTATTTACAGTATATTAAATATATTTAGTGTTAATTAAATGGAAAATGTAAATGCAATGAAATCAAATTTAGTTTGGCCTTGGTATCACCCACTACTTTTTGCATACTTTCTACTTCAGTTAAAGATAAAGTAAGACTCACCTTAAAACACCACCATCACAAGCACAAAGATAGACTCTGCACTACAATTGTCTGTAAAGTTTTATGCAGATCCTTCCTTCTTCTAAATAACCAAAAATCTTCTCTGGAGACACCAAGAAAAGCTCAGTTTATTATCTTAGCTAAACAGGGTATTTGAAAAACTTCCAAGTTTTTTTTTTTAAAAAAAATATAATTTGTGTCCCTGTGTGAAATGCCAGATTTTTAAGATGGTTGCACCACAGTTTTGCATACCATTTTTTTCTTAAATGTCCCACCAGCAGCTTTAAGATGTTGATCTGAGGAATGAAATCTAAACGCATAAACTAGAGCTACAGGTTGGAGTGGATGGGAGGAAAGTAAAGAATGAGCTCTCTCTAGATAATTCAAACTTCAGACTATAAAGCCAATGGGGGATGTATTTACAACAAACAATTTGGAATCAGATGTTATGTAATATTTTAGATTTGTAAGACAGCAAGATAAAGAAAGAATTTACTCTACATCTTATGCTGGTAAAATGTGCTAGCTGGCTATGCACAGATCCATCTTTCATCATCCCTTAAAAATGTTGCAATCTTCTCTGCGCTCTTTCCCTTTCCCTTTTCCATTCTGCCTGTCTCTTAGTTGGCCCTCAGCATTTGTTTCAGAGGAGCAAGTGATGTGTAGAATATTAACTTTGCAAATAAGTAAATAAATAACATTGCTATCCTTATTGTGACCGAGTTGCTGTTAAAGAGAAAAAGCCATGCGGATTCATTGATTGGATAGGGCTAATGTTTTCCTAATGAAGAAGCCTAAGCAAAGTTTTTTGAAACAAATCAGCAAGCTTCCTCCTCTCTCTCTCCCTCTCCCTCTCCCTCTCCCTCTCTTTCTCTTTCTCTCCTCTTGCTGTTGCTGTCTGAACTGACATCTTCAGTCATTAATGAGTTAATAAGAATCTCGGCTTCATCTGAGGAGAGATAAGGCGAAAGAAAGGAGAGCTTTGTACACATAATGACAGGTTCCCAGTTGTCTCCTAAGATGCCATGGGTCAGCCATGTTAAGAATGTGTGTGTCCAATCATCTGCTGATGTTTATCAGCCAGCCTGGAGCATAACCTGACACAGGCCAGTTGGGGAGTTACAATGAATAAAGAACAGACTCTGAGGTTCTGGGAGAGGGCAGAGGGAGTGGAGGAGTGTGGAATTGCTATATATACTAAAACACGATGACATGAGCCATCAGTGCACCAATTACAAGACAAGTTATTGGATGAAGATGGTGCATACCTTCAGACAGGCTTTGAAGAAGCAAACGGTGGTGGCAGTGGTCTCACCCCAATAAAAGGATTGAGTGGCATGGCTAGATAATTTTAGATTGGGTCGTTAATGGTCCTGCAGGAGTCCTCTTTCAACCTTCTTCTTAGTTCCATTGCGAAGACACAGCTCATGCAGGGATAATCATGGTTTTGTTTTAGGAAAGGATGGCATGTTTTTAAAGGAAAAAAGAATGACCAAGTGCATCTGTAACTGCAAACATACCCAACAGGACAATCATACATACATATATACATACATACATACAGGTATGAATGTCCTGTTGGGTATGTTTGCGCATATATACATACATACATACATACATACATACATACATACATACATACATACATGTTGCAGCAACTAGTATCATGACCCAAGTGCCTTATTTGCTGTTTTGCTCATCATTTGCAATCTTCTAATCATTTTGAGGATCTTTGCCTTCTGAAGCTCTGGATTTTGGCCATGAAGTTGCAGTTGCATCACAGGTCCTAAGTTTCTAAACCTTCAAAGAGTTGGGTAATGGAAATAGCAGTGGGTATGAATATTGTACTATTGGATTTTTAATCATGATTGTATAATTTGGGGTCTGCCACTGAAATGCAGCCATGTGAGCAATAGGTTGTTTGTTGTTGGATGCTAATAACTAGGGCAGTGCACTGCTTTGCATTCGAAGGCAGAAAAATGCTTTGGGGCAAGCAGGGGTCCCTATGTAGCCCTTCGGGGCATCTTCTTTGACCAAGTGCATCTTTTCCTCAGATTGTGCTGAAGCTGCAGAGAGAAGCTGTGTAATCTCAGGGTAAGGTAGAAGTATTTAAAGAATTGCTACCAGGTGCAAAGTGAGTGCCTCTGCATGCACAAATGGACCTTATTTTTCTTTCAAATCAGAAGTGATTCACAACACTACTGTGTTTCTTCATTTTGGAAACTTCTTTAGCTTTGCGGTCTTTGGCAGGCACCAAACCCATGTGGATTATGAAACTTTATTCAGACCTAGTATATTTTTATTCAGTCTGAAAAAAAATGATGGACCATCATTTCTCTTGCAGAATTGCATAGCATTTCTTCCTTACATCCAGCAAAGTGATTTGGCCCTGCCCGTTTACTTCATCGGGGATGCTTTAAGAGAATTTGAAATAAAAGGAAGATATGCTTTTCTATGGGACCTACCCTAGAGATTTCCCTGTTGGAATGGGTGGCAAGAATACACAGAAGAACTATACAAGAAAGATCTTAATATCCCTGATAAATACGATGGTGTGGTCACTGACCTTGAGCCGGACATCCTAGAGAGTGAAGTCAAGTGGGCCTTAGGAAGCATTACTAACAACAAAGCTAGCGGAGAAGACAGTATCCCAGCTGAGCTATTTAAAATCCTAAAAGATGATGCTGTGAAAGTGCTGCACTCAATATGCCAACAAATTTGGAAAACTCAACAGTGGCCACAGGATTGGAAAAGGTCAGTTTACGTTCCAATTCCAAAGAAAGGCAATGCCAAAGAATGTTCAAACTACCGTACAATTGCGCTCATTTCACATGCTAGCAAGGTTATGCTCAAAATCCTACAAGCTAGGCTTCAACAGTATGTGAACCGAGAACTACCAGAAGTGCAAGCTGGGTTTCGAAGAGGCAGAGGAACTAGAGATCAGATTGCCAACATTCGCTGGATCGTGGAAAAAGCAAGAGAGTTCCAGAAAAACATCTACTTCTGCTTCATTGACTACGCTAAAGCCTTTGATTGTGTGGATCACAACAACCTGTGGCAAATTCTTAAAGAGATGGGAGTATCAGACCACCTTACCTGTCTCCCGAGAAACCTGTATCCGGGTCAAGAAGCAACAGTTAGAACCGGACATGGAACAACCGACTGGTTCAAAATTGGGAAAGGAGTACGACAAGGCTGTATATTATCACCCTGCTTATTTAACTTATATGCAGAGTACATCATGAGAAATGCCGGGCTGGATGAATCACAAGCCGGAGTTAAGATTGCCGGGAGAAATATCAACAACCTCAGATATGCAGACGATACCACCCTAATGGCAGAAAGTGAAGAGGAACTAAAGAGCCTCTTGATGAGGGTGAAAGAGGAGAGTGCAAAAGCTGGCTTGAAACTCAACATTAAAAAAACCCAGATCATGGCATCTGGTCCCATCACTTCCTGGCAAATAGAAGGGGAAGAAATGGAAGCAGTGACAGATTTTATTTTCTTGGGCTCCAAGATCACCGCAGACGGTGACTGCAGCCATGAAATTAAAAGACGCTTGCTCCTTGGAAGGAAAGCTATGGCAAACCTAGACAGCATATTAAAAAGCAGAGACATCACCTTGCCGACAAAGGTCCGTATAGTTAAAGCTATGGTTTTTCCAGTAGTAATGTATGGCTGTGAGAGTTGGACCATAAGGAAGGCTGAGCGCCGAAGAATTGATGCTTTCGAACTGTGGTGCTGGAGAAGACTCTTGAGAGTCCCTTGGACTGCAAGGAGGTCAAACCAGTCAATCCTAATGGAAATCAACCCTGACTGCTCATTGGAAGGACAGATGCTGAAGCTGAAGCTCAAATACTTTGGCCACCTAATGCGAAGAGAGGACTCACTGGAAAAGACCCTGATGCTGGGAAAGACTGAAGGCAAAAGGAGAAGGGGACGGCAGAGGATGAGATGGTTAGATAGCATCACCGATGTAATGAACATGAATTTGAGTAAACTCTGAGAGACAGTGGAGGACAGGAAGGCCTGGCGTGCTATGGTCCATGAGGTCACGAAGAGTCGGACACGACTAAACGACTGAACAACAACAACATGCTTTTCTATGGGACCTACCCTAGAGATTTCCCTGTTGGAATGTGTTCTTGTATCTTGATTTCCTAAACCTTGGGTCAGCAATGTTTTCACATCTTGGATAACTACTGCATATAGACAATGAACCTTGCAAAATCACCAGATCTTTCGAGTTTTTCGAAGCCTGTGAGAACTCATGAGATCACATGAGAATGCTATGATCTTATAAGCTCAGGCATTTGTGGAAGATATTCATTTCTCTCAAAATCTCTTGAGAAGGGAAATCTTGAGAGATTTTGCACATGAAATAGGATAGATAGATACATGATAGATGGATGGATGGATAGAGATACAGAGTATGGGTGCATATAATTTTAATATACACATTAAAGTTTTGGTGATACATTATTTAGGGAATGACAGACACACTGGTGGAGGGGTTCTGTCTTGTTCACTTCTATCCTAAACTGTGTCTAGGCCATTATGCTCCTCAGGTTGATGCTGAGCTTTCTCTTGAAAGCCTCAGCAACCATGGGCTGTTTTTTTTTAAGGTGGAATCCTGTGGCTGAAGAATTTCAACACTTATGTCTTCTTTTAAAATACTTTACTTTTCTGCAGACCACAACAAATCTTTCTGGCATGTCAAACACATGTTGTGTTGAAATTCACCTTACAAATGCTCAGAAGTTTCCTTGACCTGTGAACGAGGCTTTGGGTTTTCTACCATCTTCTCAGGGGGCTTAATCATTGCTTTCAAATTTCTCTTGGTAGAATTTCTGAGCTTGCTTTATCCTAATTCGAATAGCCCCATGGAAGAAGGAGTTCTGTCATGTCTTCCATTGGGATTTAATAGATGTGAGAAGCCAGGAAGGTTACAGTCTTCTAGAAGTAGGATTATCTAATGAAAGATAGAATATTCATTCAAACCATCTAATCTTGGCCATCTTATCACTAAATAAATGTAAGAACACCATACTCCATTGATGTAAATTTCTCCACAATTCTCTTTTACTCTGAAAGAAGTTCCAAAAGCACATTAAATGAGAACTGCAAGGAAAGCGTGCAGGATAATTTATCTGCCCAACACAACTGGAATTGAATTTCTCATCTATATTCCTAAACTGCACATATGTTCTCCTTAAGTGCTTGTGCTGTAAGTTGGTCTATACATTTTATAACAAATAAGGTAGTTTTTTTTTAAAATCTGAGTGCTTGGAAACTCTTTTTTCTTTAATTTGAAAATTAACTTGTTGCCTAAAGGTAACACTTCACTGTTGACAAAATAATGGTAAGAGATTGACCTTTTCATGAATGGATTACAGGCGAGAAATAATATGCTTTATCACAGAACATTAACTGTATTGGTTGAAAAAGAAAAAAAAGGCTATGTATAAAGCTTACATTGTCAGTGGCTCCCTTAAAAATATTAATTATGCCTGTTAAGAAACACTTGATGCAGTTGAATTTGCTTTACAGCCTCAAAGATTGGCATCTCTTAAATTCTCCCATTTATGGCTTCAATTCAAACGCAACACAAAGAGCACCGAGGGAGGAAGTGAGGATGGGAATGTATTTTCTGCTGCTAAATCTGAACACCTCTCAGGGAAAGGATCACCAGTGTGGAATTCTTCCAAGGGGCCAAATAAATATTAACTGGTGAAGTAGATCGTGTTACTCACTTGGTCATCTTGTAAAGACTTATCAGCTCTGTTCAGCTGTTCATTACATATATTTTCAGAAGGGGAGGTACACAGCTAGGCACGTTCAGGGGATGGGGAGCACATCTGGAATTTGGGGAGCACTTGTGGGCACAGAATGGCTGCATTTGGAGCAAAGCCAGTCACAAAACCCATATAAATAAATACATTAGCAAGGTGGCCCCAGATGTTTCCCTGCCACCTTGTCAACTTCTTCAGAATGCCTCCTTCCTCCCTTTCTTGCTTTACTCTTCTAGCTAGGAAGAACCACTTCCAAACAAAGCAGTAATATGCATGTTTTATTTTCTAAGGATGCATAGGAGGAGTTTTCTAAATAATTAAAAAAAAATAAAAATAAGAATGTCTAGGAGAAGTTTTCTAAATAATAAAAAAATAATACTAAAAACTGGTGCTTTGTTTGGCAGCATTCCAGCTTTTCATTGAGTGTTTTAATTTAAAAAATTAAGAAAAGAGAGAGAGGGAAAAAAAAATAACATAGGTAGGGCAGGACCTGGAAATGCTGAGAAAGGATTCCATGGACAACGTGTTTTCTATTGAGGATTAATATTTATCTATCTATCATCTATCTATCTATCTATCTATCTATCTATCTATCTATCTATCTATCTATCTATCTATCTATCTATCCCGCCTTTATTATTTTTATAAATAACTCAAGGCAGCAAACATACCTGATACTCCTTCCTCCTCCTATTTTCCCCACAACAACAACCCTGTGAGGTGAGTTGGGCTAAGAGAGAGCGTCTGGCCAAAGGTCACCCAGCCAGCTGTCATGCCTAAGGCAGGACTAGAACTCACAGACTTCTGGTTTCTAGCCCATTGCCTTAACCACTAGACCAAACTGGCTCTCATATGCTTATTTTTTAATGCTAAAATAATCACATGGAAATCGTTGTCTGATGCTCAGTGTTGGTAGCGTGACCCACGGCAAATGTCTGGGAAAGGTGATGCCCATTGTCCATGCATTGTCCATGCATGGCTCATTGTCCATGCATCCCTGCTCTGTTTGGGTCTTTTGGTGGGCTCCAGAATGGATTAGTCTTCCACCATCACCAGCTTGTTCTTTGTTCAAAGCATTTGTCGGTCTGTTCATTGCCTCCCTTCTCCTTCATTTTTAACTTCATTACACTGCTGTGAAAATTATGCACTTTGAAATGTTATATCCATGATGTACAAATAATTGAGTCAATGTCCAGCATGCTCTTCCTTTTTTCATTTTTTATAGAAGTTCAGAAAAGTTGTACGTAGTGAATAAACCACATGGGTTGTGGCTTGTTATGCAGATGGATTCCCTGTTTTCCTATCCCTCCCTCCCCCTATATCCACTTCGAAATGTTTTGAATTAGAATAGCTTACTCAAGGTCATTGAAGGCATATGGTCCTGTTCAAAACTTTAAACAAAACATTAGTTTTTACAACCCTTTGTAATTCAGTATTGTATACAACATGGTCATCGACGGGCTCACTGTAATCTTTTTTCAGTGGGTGACAGAAATATGAGAAGCAAATTTATAAGCCATTTAGTGAAGCATTTAATCAATTTCATGCATAGGCAATAACTCCAATTGCCTTGCTTTATCAATCTTCCTTTTATTTTATTTTTCCCTCCTCCCACTCCCTGCAGGAACGCTGTTGGCCCATTTCCAGATACTGAAAATTTGGAACAGTCAAAAATGGCTTTGGAAAACACTGGGTGGTGGAGTGCAACTTTCTTGGTGGTGACGTTAGGGACTCCATGATTTGAGGAGATGGTTGAAGTGTTTCAGAAGAAAGGAAGTAAAAAAAAACAACTTTGGTAGGATGTTGCACAGCCACAAGCTGTGAAGTTATTCATTAAACACCATTTGCCTAGAATGGCAGCCTGACACTGTACAGACTGCTGACTTGAACTCTCTGTGCAGTGGTTGAACTGAATATGTAGGGAGGTGTGCAGTTCTATGGATTAAAACAGGAAAGAAATAGTTATATTGCAGTATTGAAGGAAGCTAAAAAGCTGAGATTCAATTTCCATCCCAGGCTGGCTATACCATAAGGGATATGAGATAGCAGCCTCAGGCAGTAGATATGGGGGATCAGAAAGGGGACTGTCAGCAACAGCTGTCCCACATCTATTGTTCTTGAGCTCCTGAGCGTGGAATGAAAAATAGTTACAGGCTGGAAATAGAATGATTAATTAGTCCTTCCAAAAAGAAAACCTCTCTGTGTTCAGTAGGACTAACACCCAGATAAATGTACATGGGATTGCAACTTTAGGTTACAGTCCTAAACTACTTATAGTACTTATTTACAGTAAGGTTCAGGAAAGTCACTGGGATTTGCATTTGAATAGATATGTCAAAAACAGGGTAAGGTTCTATAGTTCTCCAGAGGTTGCTGAAGAACATTTCTCAACAGGTTCAGCCATAAGACCCAATGATGAAGCATGCCACAGCCTATAATTCAACATCCTCGGGAAGTCCATAGGTTCTCCGGCTCTTTTGGAGAACTTGTACTCCAGATGTGCTATGACTATTTTGTTGTTGTTCAGTCGTTTAGTTGTGTCCGACTCTTCGTGACCTCATGGACCATAACACGCCAGGCCTTCCTGTCCTCCACTGTCTCCCGGAGTTTACTCAAATTCATGTTCATTACATCGGTGATGCTATCTAACCATCTCATCCTCTGCCGTCCCCTTCTCCTTTTGCCTTCAGTCTTTCCCAGCATCAGGGTCTTTTCCAGTGAGTCCTCTCTTCGCTATGACTATACTTCCCAGAATTCTAAGCCAAGCTCTAGCCACACTACCTGAGAATTCTGGAAGTTGCAGTCCCAACATTTGTGGAGGAGACCTAATTTGTAAAGACTGATATAGCACCAAATTTCACCTCTAATTGATTGGATTCACAGATTTAAATTTTAATGTAGTCTATTTGTCTTTGGTATGAACCCGCCCAATGATGTTTTAAGTGAGCCAGAATATTGTGACTTGTATAATAAATCATGGTCAAAAGCTCTTGCTCAACATATTGCATGAACACATCCCATCTGGTTGATTAAGGCAGGCACTAAACAAATAATTAAATAAATAAATTCACATTCTTCCCTCCCCTCTGTTTTCCAAAACATTCCATACATGGAAAAGAAGGTGGATGTTCTCAACATTTATCTTCTTGCCATAAAACAACACACAGTTCCAGCAATCAAAATTTACAACAAGTGTAATAGATTTTGGCACATACCTGTAACTTGTGTATTGCAAGAAATGTTAACCTATTAGTAAGTTTTCAGGGCACCATGGAGTGTTTCTTTGCCTCTCCTTCTTTTATCTGTTAGGGAAAACACCATTGTTTTTTTAAAGCAAACACTGTATTTGTGGCTTTTATAATGTTGGAGAAATTAATTCTCACAAATAAATCTCCCCTACTATTTTCCTATTCAGAAAGCCAAAAAATATACCCTGGTTTGCTTAAGCTAGGAAAAAAAGAAGTAGAAGAAAAGTTGTATACAAGGAAAATATTCCAATAATTAATGTATGTGTTATCTAAAGCAAGTGACAGGCAGGTCATAAATGTTATGGCCCAGCTGTGTTTGATCTGTATCTGGAAGTGCTTAAAGGGACAAACAGGTAATTCCAGCTTCTCTTGCAAGAAATGATCAGTGAGATTTTTTCCCGTTCCAGCAGCTTGACAAGTCATTTGATTGCTTCATTTAAATTAAATAGGATAGTAGTATTCAAGCTATTTTCCTGTTTTGATGGTTGAGATAGGGCTATAAGAATTGGGCTGCAAAAATCCAGAGGACCAGTAGATGACAGCAAAGGGTTAGAGTTCCCTGTATCAGTTTACTACCATCAAATGGTCATCCAGGGTAGTGCAGCCCAAATATGATTGCCGTAGTTTGAGGAAAATTTGCTTTTATTGTCCACTCTGGCAAAGACTGGTGGGAATTCAAACACATCAGGACAGACCAACTTCTCCCACCCCTGGATTATTGGGAAGCCAGTTGGCTTAGATGAAATGGTTTCCAACCTTAACCTCATAAGGAACCTCCGAAGTCTCTTGGATGATTCCTTTCTGAGGAAAACACATATTTCTTTCTTGGTCTAAATAGATAAATCTGAGAGGTTTTCATCAAAAGTAAATATTCAGAAGTCTAGAAATACTTTCCAGCACCATGGGCCCAAAGAGGAGAGGAAAGGAAAGGAAAGGAAAGGAAAGGAAAGGAAAGGAAAGGAAAGGAAAGGGAAGGGAAGGGAAGGGAAGGGAAGGGAAGGAAGGAAAGGAAAGGAAAGGAAAGGAAAGGAAAGGAAAGGAAAGGAAAGGAAAGGAAAGGAAAGGAAAGGAAAGGAAAGGAAAGAGAACTTATTGCAAGTACTACTTTTCACATCAGGAACCTGTCCTCCAAAAATCTAAATGTATGCATGAGCTGTTAACATTTCAAAATGCCCTAAGGGCAGGTTTAACTTTACTACCCTGCCAATATAATACCTTCCTTGTAATGGTAACCATGAATACTGTTCCAGTTAAAGCTCAATGAGTGGTTCTAGCATAAACTGTGGTGCTTTCTGTATTTTTAAAACTCTGCTGTAAAAATAATCTCTCTGAGCTACACAGCATAATAGGAAAGACAGGGTTCAGACTGGAGCAAGGGGGATGACCCCCAAACTCATCGGGACCCATTGGGCGTGGCATCTGTAGCAAGCCACAATGACATCAACACGATAAACTTTGCATCATGAGGTCATTGTACCCACAATGCAATTATCTTCTACCATGTATGATCCAAGTATGTAAGTCACATCATTTAAATGTGATGACATCATGATGCACAGGTTGTCATTTGTCTCCTATTAATACCATGTAGATGCTTGTATCTGCAGGCTGTCACTGGATGCAAGTTAAGGGCTTGTAATCTATCTAGTCCTCCAGATCCACAACTCTGTTTTTTTAAGGGAAAAAGAATCCAACAGTGATCTTCTGCTGCTCATCTTTTGCACCTGTCACCTCTAGAGGATCTTTACAGAAATGAAGAAGCTGAGAGTGACATTAGCTTTGTTCTGTGGTGCACCCAAGGATCTTTCAAAAAGTACTGGAAAAATGAATGAAGTAACCCCCAGTTTTGAATGTAGCTTGAATCATGTCAACTGGATTTCTATTTTCTCAGTGGAAACGTTTCGCTCCTTATCCAAGGAGGTTCTTCAGTCTGAGCAAAGTTGGTAAGGGAATCCTAAATATGTTTCTAGGTAGCTGTGTGACCTTACACCTGGGGCTAGGTCATGGTTATATTGAGATGTTATTTTTAAGTCCTTTTATCATCTAAAGGAGGATCGTTAAGATCCCCAGTTTTGAAATTTTCCACTAAAGCAATGCCAATTTCTCTACATTTTTCCATGGGAAAGAGAAATTCTCCACCAATTTCTCTAAGACAAAACCTTCTACTTAATGGTGACAGGGGCACCATTACTGAAAAAGCCCCATGAAAGTTTTCTCCATTCACTCCTGAGCAGTTCTCTTGGGAATGGATAGAAATGTGGACTGTCAGGAAGGCAGTACAGTGTACAGTGGAAAGATGATCGTTCAGTGAAAGAAAGGCTGTTCATACATCCCTTGGTCATCTTGAATTTCAGTAAGTACAGACCAACCATATTCTATGAACATCTCACCAACATTCTGTTCTTTTATCAAATTTTCTTTCATCAGATTAAATGAGAACTTGCTAAAAAGAAAGAATGCAGGGGAAATTGTTCTGCTTGGTGCCAGAAAAAAAGAGAAAGCATCAGGATGAGAACTGAGGAGATGATAGAAAGAAAAGAATGGAGTAAATAGTTCTCCCCACCCCAAGGATTTCTCTCCCAGGCTCCTTCACTCCTGGCAATGACACTTTAGGCAGTTGGTCTGGCAAAGGAAACTAAGTGATTTCATCCTTAATGAAGCAACATCCAGAACAGAAACTGTTCTGATTAAATTTGTTGTCTAATCTGGGGTGTTGGTGGCAGAATCAGCCTAATTCCTAGATCTTGCAGTCATATATATTTGGTCTGAACATAGTTTTTCAAGATGGAAACCTGTTAGAAGATCAACACTTTAGCAGTTAATCAGCAGCAGCGTGTTATGGATTTCCACATTTCATGTACTGGAATTGTTGCATTTCTAAGATAACTTAGGGCTGTTTTTAAAATAGAGTCATAGAATTGATGAAATCCTAGATCATAGTACCCACTTTTTTTCTTGAAATAAAGCAACCTTCTCTGAATAACTGGTTCTGTTGTTGAAAAACTTTAATCATGAAGAGATCTCCATTTTTGACCGTGGTGCCTATTTCAGGTCTAGCTAATGATGAGACTACTTGGAAGCCCATGTCCTTCATGAACATGAAGTTTCTCCAATCTGGTGACTTCCAGATATTGTGCAGTTGTTTTCGTATTGTTGTTATTATTACTACTATTGCTACTATTATTCCATTCAAGGTGGCAAAAATTGTATCCTTATTTTATCTTTACTATAGCACTGTATTCAGTCATAATAGTGATGAATGTAATGTAGGAAGACTGGAAGAGTTAGGTTGGGGACAGATCATCCTGGAGGTCTATCTATGGGATGTAATCAATCAATCAATCAATCAATCACAACATTGTAAGGTAGATTACAGTGGGCTGAGAGACAGTGATTGGCTTACTCAACTCACTGAGATTTCATGGTTAAATATGGAAGCTTCTCTGTGGTGTAGTGGTTAACGTGTTGAACTAGCACTGCGGGTATCCTGGTTGTAGTCCAACTTCAGTCATGAAGGCTCTCTAGTGACTTTGGATCTGTCACTGTCACTCAACCCATCTATTTTATTGGGTTGTTCTTGTCAGGAAAATCAGAGGGGAGACTGCTGAGTATATAAAACCTAGCAATTCAATAAAATCAATGCACATTTGCATTGATTTAATTCAAAATAACTTTGAGAATTGTTCCTTTGTTGCAGGAGTTTAACTGAATAATATTTTTACCCATTTAGTTGCCATAATATTGCTAGAGAGTCCTGCTTCAGTAGTCTGTAACCATCTCTAACTCAGGGAGGAGAAAAGCTTCACCACTAAATTGAAAAGTTAATTTCAAGATTTCTTTTCTAAGTTATTCTGATGGTTGGGCATTAGCCATTTCTGCCCCCCTCCCAAACATAATTATTGTTTGGCACCTTGATTATTTGCATGATAATGCCCCCACTATAAATGGATTATATTGTAATGGATTGTGTTTTGTTGATTTAATACTGACAATGGCACGATTCAAGAGTAAGATAACAACCGAGATTGGGAAGTTTCTAAAGGCCTTTCAAAGAAATTTCTTTTGAGAACCATGAGGCAAAGAAGACGGGTGGACAGTGAAAAGACACAAGGAGAAAGTAAGAGCTTTGAATGGGAAAAAGTGCATTGAGAGAGGAGAAGAATATATATTCAGCGGTGTGCACTCAGCCTGAAAATAAAGAAATCCAAATTTTGCAACCCTTCCCAGATGTGTGGGATCTAGATAAAGAAGACAGGAATGACTTCACAGTAACCTGAAGTAGGTTTTAATAGGATTAGATAAATACTTGGAAAATAGATCTGTCAATTATGTATAGTAAAAGTATTAGATAAGCCTCAATATTTAAGAGCAATATACCTGATTATTTGGGGATGGGCATCAAAGAATAGCAAACGGATACCCCATTGTGTTCAGTTGTGGAGTTTGAAGGCATATCTGGCTTTTCCTAAAAAGTTGCCTTTTGTAAAACCTGACCCTTGGTCCATCTAACTCCTCTTTATTAGGATGAGGTATGTACAAAGACTTGGATCTGGTCTCCAAAAACCAACCCAAAGTTGCTACTAAATTTTAACTGGGAATATGCCAGAAGGAGATAATAATGAAACAAACAATGAGCAATTGCATTACCTTCATTTAATTCAGTACATTTTAAATTAATTAATTAATTAATTAATTAAATTTAAATTAATTTAAATCAAATTTCATTTTTACCCTGATCTTGCTTTTTCTATTTTCCCCTGATTCGGTCCCCACTTTATTTTTGTAATTCAAAGGCCAAACACAGACCTAGGGTTTGAAAAAATTGCATTCCTCCCTCCCTTCCACCCATTTGTACTGCAACCAATAACTGCTTTTCAGGTATTCCACAATTTGCTTCAAATACCAGGGACTGAATTTAGGACTTTTTCAGGCAAATGATGTGCTTTAGCACAAGCCAAAGCTCTCAGGGAAGCTCAATTCTCTGTGATCTAAAGACATGTTTTAAACAGTTACAAAACAAACATGCATATTCTATGTTTCTAAATTGCTAAGGCCTAATTTATACTGTCAGGGGTGTGCGCCTGGCAAAATCTAATTTGAATTATCACCTTGATGCAGATTTGCAACTGATTCAACAATCTCCCTCTATATGCCAGTTTGAAAATCCAGTTCCATTCAAATCACATTTCAATTTGAATCACCAAATCTAATCTCCAGCCTGTCTAAAAACCTGTCTGGGTTAAGTGACTCTGAGTTTGCATTCTTGTGTAAAAATATTAGATGTTTCTTGCTGATTCAATTAAGCAGAAACACTATCCCTTTACAGCATGGGCGTCCAAACTTTTGGCTTCCCTGGGCTACGTTGAGTGAAGAGGAATTGTCTTGGGCCACACATAAAATATATAATATAGTTAATGTGTATAAGTAATAAAACTTCATTTATTTTTTTTAATTTTTTATTATAAAATTTTTAAAAAGAGGGCAACATAAAACTAGTGGGATATTTGACCTTGTTTTTGTGAAACTAATGCATCAATGTCTGGTTCGACGAAAATGGTTGCAATTCTCAGTGAGTTCTCAAGGTGCTTGTCAGAAATTTTAATTCTAATTTTACTCTTCGTGTGTTTCATCCTTGAAAATAGTTGCTCACAAACGTACGTGCTGCCAAAAAGCGATGTCATGAATAAGGCGTGATTGTGAAGCGAGGGATATTTTTCTCTGGGAAGATAGGTCTTATAAAAGTCCAGTAGAGAGACATGATCAATTTTTTCTTTGAGTTGAATGTCTGATTGCAACTCTATGCATTCCATTTGAAAATTCAGAGGTAATGTAGTTATGTCGACTGAAAGTGGAGTCGAAAATATACCAAAATATTAATGATTTTTCCGGAAATCTTGAAACCTGTTCTCAAATTCCTGTATCAAATCGAAAAGCAAGGCTGCATATTTCTTGCTGTTCACAGGACTGTGTTTAGTCAATGTATTAAAATGTATAAAATTATTTTCCATAACTTAAGCTTGCCATACTTTAATTTCCATTTCAAACGCTGTTATGGTTTGAAACATTGCAGTGATAAGTTGGTTTTCACTTTGAAGACACATGTTTAACTCGTTTCAATGAGCGGTCAAATCCACCAAAAATGCTAAATCTGTGAGCCATTTTTCATCTTCAAGTTCTGGCACAAATTTTCTTTTTGATTCCATAAACGACCTGATTTCATTTCGCAAATCATAAAATATTTTCAGCATTTTACCCCAACTTAGCCACCTTACTCAGAAAAGTAAATGATGTCCCCATAATCAGTATATTCTGGTGAGACAAACTGATTTTAGAAAAATCACTTTTCTTATCAGGACAAATTATGTCTGCCATGCTTTCCATACATTGCTTAATAAACTCACCATCGGTAAATGGTTTTGATTTTTTTGCAATCAGATTTGCTACCAAATAACTAGCTTTTATAATAGAGTCCTTTTGAGTTGTGACTTTAAAAAAAAATTTTTTTTGAGACAACAGACTTTTTTTCAGTTCCGCTAATTTGTCTTTACAACAAATTCCTTGATACGCTTCGAATTTGGCAGCATGTTTTTCCGTATAATGCCTTTTCAAATTGTAGTTTTTGAAAACTGACACATTTCCCCTACAAATTAAGCATAGTGCCTTGGTATTTGTCTCGACAAAAAAGTACTCATCTGTCCATTTTTCGTTGAATGCTCTTTCTTCATCTGCAATTTTTCTTTTTTTCTTTTCTTTTTTGGGTTCGGTTTTCTGTTGAAACGACATTGAAGCCATGCTGGAATAAATTTATTTAGAAATAAATATATTTTTAAAGAAATAACACAACAAGCCCATCGTAAATTGTTAGGTAGGCAAATAAACAAAGCAAAGTTTAATAATCGAATAAGAAAACTTACATGTCTACTTAATAATAATAATATTAAATGCCTGTCATCACAGAACACGTGTAGGTAGGTTGAAATATTATATATAACGCCAAGTCACCACAAGCTGATGTGTGTAGTGGGCGATGGTGGATTTAGCACTGCACTGCCCCCTCCCCTACACAGCATTCCATTGTTTCTACCTACGCAGTCCGAGTTGCGAAAAAAATGGCAAAATAATGTTAAAATTTACTATTTTTGGGGCCGCATTACTAGCTGTCAGGGCTGCATGCGGCCCATGGGCTGCGGTTTGGACACGCCTGCTTTACAGCATTATTTGCCAGGAAGTCAGCAATCACAAGCTACTCAGGTCTCTTGCCTGGATTAGCATATAAATCTGAGTAAATATAGAAAAATAAATAAACAGATTATCAGAATTCGACCAGGAGTCAACCATTGGATGCTGATATAACTTTTGCCCACCTCAATATCACCCCCCCTCCAAAAAAAAGTCTGATTCAAAAAAGCCATGCTTTCCTGGCATCTTTTTTGAATTCTTAAGCAAAACTCTCCCATTTTGTTCTCTGTCTGAGGTTCTTTCATCCTCTTTACAGAATGAGAAAAAAATCATCTTCAAAAGCACTTTGATCATTGTTTTCTAAAAATAAGAAACAGGGAAAGTTTCTCTTGGAGAGAAAGGGAAGACAGAGGCCTTTGAAATGGTGGAGTGGAACAAAACTATTAGCTAACCTGCTGTGTCCCATCACAGGAGAGCATGATCCCATTTAAGCTCGGCTACACTTTGCCAGATCACTTTAAAGAGAACATGGAACATGTTGTTTATTTAACTTGCTGTAGTACAAGAGCCCCCAAATTATAAAAAGAAAATGAAATTGAAAAAAAAGGTGGCTCCTGCACAAGATTTATCAGAGAAAGCTGCTGAAAAGGCACAACAACACTTCCTTCTGATTGTGTGTATTGAAGTCAATGGGATTACATGAGATGCAGAAAGAATTTAGCTCTTGGACAAGAGACTTAACTGTTAATTTTATGGAGGTAGTTTTGCCTAGTCAAACTCAATATTTTTCTTGAGTAGTTCCCATGCTATTGCAACTGAGAAAAATAGGAAAATCTGTTAAAAGGAGAGGTAGTTAATTTAGGATCTAATCCAACTGAATGACAACTACATTAAGAGCCCACATGTTCACAGTTGTTTGGGGGAGGCTCTGTGATCAAAAACCACCCCAATTCTATCATCACTGATATCACTTGCAGTGACTCTTACATGTGAAAGGATTAATAAAGACAATCCTCATAAAGGAGGTCAAGCTGCTGGAATTGAAGCAGGAAAAGCTCGATTCAACCACCACCATGTGCCTGACTGGATAACTATAGCTCTTTTTTTGGCTACAAATGTCTTCCTTCCTTCCTTCCTTCCTTCCTTCCTTCCTTCCTTCCTTCCTTCCTTCCTTCCTTCCTTCCTTCCTTCCTTCCTTCCTTCTTTAGATTTCTATCACCGCCCCATCTCCCCCGAAGGGGACTCTGGGCAGTTTACAAAGAGACAATAGTTAAAATAGATAAAAAGTAATACAATACACAATCATCATATAAATACAAATAAATTAAATATAAAATCCAGGATGATAAGATTGTATTTAAAAGGGCTCTATGGCACCAGCCATCCCCAGGAGGAGCTGCTCCCATTCCCATCCCAGGCAAGGCAGCAGAACCAGGTCTTTAAGTTCTTCCAGAAGGCCGGGAGCAATGGGGCCTGCCTCACCTCCGGGGGTTGAGTGTTCCAAAGGGCGGGTGCCACTGTAGAGAAGGCCCACCTTCAAGACCCCGCCAAGTGGAATTCCCTTACCAACGGGGTCCGCAGCATGCCCTCTCTGTATGACCGAGTGGGATGGTTCGATGTTATGGGGATGAGACAGTCCCTCAGGTAGCCTGGTCCCATGCCATGTAGGGCTTTAAAGTTGATAACCACCCGGAAGCAGACTGGCACCCAGTGCAGCCGGCACAGCAGAGGTGTCACATGTGCCGATCTTGGGGCACCAATAACTGCGTGCGCAGCTGCATTCTGGACCAGCTGAAGCTTCCAGATACTCTTCAGGGGTAGCCCCATGTAGAGCGCATTGCAATAGTCTATATGGGAGAGGACCAGGGCAGTGACTGTACGGAGGGCATCCTGATCCAGGAAAGGGCGTAACTGGTGCACAATTCCTCTCGTTCCATATAAATGGAAGAAAAATCTCCTCCCCCCTCCCCCCGGTCATCTCAAATTTGAGACTTTCATTGCTAATATTTATTTATCTGATTTCTAAATCACCACAGTTGAGTAACTCTTGGCAGCATACAAAGTTAATCACAATATATATACACGTAAAATATTCAGTGTAGTAACACAACACTAAAGAAATCAAAAAGAATAATTTGGGCAATATAAACATGTATGTGGTGTTCCTTCAATACATTAAATTTTAAAAACTTTCAGAAGATCTCTGTTTCAATTTGATCCAGAAGTACAATAACATCAGGGCTAATGTAGTTTCTCAGGGGAGGCTATTCTACAATGATAGGAGTTATTCCTAAGAAACATCTCCTCCTAGCTTCACACACTGTCCCATCATAGTAATGGGGAACTACAAGCAATATTCATCAGCTGTTTTTATCACTGTTTCTAGTTGAAGTAGGGAATACCATTGACTATGGAACTGCCCACCTAATTGGCAGGAAAATCCCCGTGTGTCCACTGGAATTCACTGGGATCCATAAACACATCCATACAAATGTTAAGATAAAAGTTTTGGACCAAATGTGGTTCCTCAAGCCAGCCCACCTCACAGGATTGCTGTTATGAGGAAAAGTTGTATGCTGCTTTTGGCTCTTAAAGTAAAGGTATGATATAAATCCAGTTAATGAATAAATGAATGATTAAAAAAAACTAAATTAATTTTACATCATCTTTTGCCTAATCCCCTTCATAATTTTACAATACTATAGCACTTGACATCGTCGGACATTCTACTTGGTCTTGGACAGAAGGGTCAGGACCAAAATTATTTTTACTCATTTTTTAAAATGGTTATAACTCATGATTATTCAATCATATATTCAGTACTTTCCCCCTTCAATCACATTAAAAACACAATTTTGTAATGACTTTTTGAAGTCTGGAGAGGCCTCACCCAAAGCTTTTATTGGCTTGAATATTGATGGTAGCTTTCCACTCTTCAGTGATTTTCCCCTAGAAGGTGATGTTCTGGAATCCAAAAGTTCCCTGGAATGCAGCAGGGAAGCCATGATGGTAACAAGATTTGCAGTTTCAAAAATGTTTGAAGTGCTCTGGGAATCACACCAAGGTTTCTGATGGATATAAATGGCCCTTGCAACTCAGGTTAGGCAACATGTATTATAATGTCAGGTCCCTAGCTGACTGAAACCTCTTTCTAACTTGTAGGAGATGGCAGAAGAGAAGAAAGCACTAAGAAGAAAAAGATCATTCCTCGATTTTGGGGGGTTGGGCTCTGCATAGCTTTTTAGAAAGCCTGCCCATAGAACAAACTGAAGAAGGAGAGATCCAGTTAACAATCCCGCAGGATCCAAGAGGACTGGTTGAAGCCCCATACCCCAGCGCCATTTTCACACCACCAAAGACCACACAGAAACCACCCAGCCCCTAACACAAATGTTGTACAATTGGAGGCCAGCATCATTGCTGATTTATTGCTTTTCATCCACTGTATATACTAACAGCTATGATTGGCCATTCCTGATGTGATAATTCAGAAGGACATTGTTTGACTCATGTTAATTGGTATAAAGGGCTTTAAATGAAAGAAGAACAATCACATGGATGATCTGTTGTCCAAATGTATTTCTGTTCATGTGGAGAGCAGATCTGAAGATGAAAGAGCTTTTTTTGTGGTGGGGTGCTTGGCATACAAATGATAATAAATCCTTTTTCATACCTTTCTCCTACTCATGCTCCAGAAGAAGCAATGATGCTGGCCCATTTGCATATCTTATATTTCAGTTGTAGTTGGCTACTTTTGAGCACTACATGTTTAACAGTTGGAACTGTTTAATTCCAACTAACTTGAATTTATGCTTAGAGCCAATGATCTTAAATAAATATCAGTTATAGGAAGAAATTGAACAAAAAGCACAACTGCTGTAGAAATAGATGAGAAAAACAGCACCCGTCTTAAAATTCTTCGCTTGGTTTGTGGACAGAGAAAGTAGGGACACATTGTCACTAAATAGCTCAGCGGAAAAAGAAATTATTGAGCAATTTCTCAGGACTAGGTCTCAAGATGATCCCTCCCTCCCTCTCTCTTTCCCCCCACAACTCCTTCAATCTTTCCTTTTGCAAATGTATTGGCTGCCTGAGCAATATCTAATATTTTCTACAATGTCTCAGGCATAGCATTGTTCTTGTGCATGATGGTGGTGGGGCTTGAATATTGGAAATTATACATTTTGACTCTTTGGACAATACTTTTAAGACAGGAAAATTAAATTTAAAAAATTAAGCAAGCCCATGTATTAAAAAGTCACCACAGGTGATTGCAAGTACCAAACTGTTCTTGGTTCATCTCCAGAAAGCTAAGCTGGGTCAGGTATGATTAATATGTGGATGGGGGATTGTTAGAAAAACCCAGGTCTGTGGACTGAGAAGTAGAAAAACCTTCCATTAAAAAGGTAATTACAGTCCATATATTGGTCAAGGAAACAATATGGCTGGGTCCATGATCAAACCAAGGATCAAGCTTGACTCAAGGGTGATTTTACTTGGGTGAGATTGTTTTTATCAGGCTTTTAATGACAGGTGGATTCACCCTGTGATTTTTGTTTTCACTTTGACACAATGGTGGCAACATAAGATTCAGCATTTGGCGGTGGGAATGCAGGAATATACATATTGGATACACAGGCGTGTGTGTGTGTATGCATGTGTTGTGTGGCACTTTGGATTTAAAAGTAAAAAGATGCTTTCCAGCATGCACAATCCTGCACTCTTTCTCAGCAAATCCTTAAACTAAGCACATTTTTCATGAGGCCAAGTAAAGATACAGCTGCATTAATGGGTTGCAGAAGGGTGTTATATGAGCACCTGCACACTGTGAAAACCCTTTCAAATTTTATATCTATCTATCTATCTATCTATCTATCTATCTATCTATCTATCCATCCATCCATCCATCCATCCATCCATCCATCCATCCATCCATCCATCCATCCATCCATCCATCCTCTATCGTCTATCGTCTATCAATCTATCTAATAGAAGAGAGCATCGTAACTCAGGGTTGAACTGTGGAGTTCTTGGTGGTCTCTGAACTTGGTTGTTTGCTTGTAGATATTTCATTACCCCACTAGGTAACATCATCAGTGCCCCATCAGTTCCCCATCACTGATGATGCACTCTTTTTTTAAAATCCCCATTTGCAGTTCTTAAGAAAACCTCCCTAAACTCTCCATCAGATCTGCTCTATCCGCAAATCCCAACTGTCATCAGAAGTCATGCTAGATGATCTGCCATAGCCCTTTTAGAATGTAGATGTTATTACTATGTTCCAAGTATATAATTTTTATGGGAGAGATGGGATAACGGTAGAGAGAGACTTCTGCTGCTGCTGCTGCTGCTGCTGCTGCTGCTGCTGCTGCTTCTGCTGCTGATTCTTCTTCTTCTTCTTCTTCTTCTTCTTCTCCTCCTCCTCCTCCTCCTCCTCCTCCTCCTCCTCCTCCTCCTCCTCCTCCTCCTCCTCCTCCTCCTCCTCCTCCTCCTCCTCCATAGAAATGCTGGCTGCCCCATTTTTGGATGGCCTCCTTAGAGATCTGCCAGAGATTTGCTGCATTGTATTTGTTTTATAATGAAAAGGTTATTAGTTTAGGGGCGGGTGAAGGAAGTACAAACAACCGCTTTTGATTATGGGGAGAAAGAAGACTCAAAACAAGTGGCTTGTGATACTTGCCATGTTGTGCTTTCTTTGGCCCAGGATGCCAGCTTGTTCTTTCAAATTAAGGCAATATGCTTATAGGGATGGGTCTTATTGGCTATCCATCTTCCTCTTTTTTTGTTGTTGTTATCTGGCTCGCATCAAGCTGAAATGAAGCCATTTCTTCTGACTGTGGCTGATTAAACACAGAGTAAGCCTAGATCTCTAAGGAGGCCGTAACGATTCTCCACAGACATAATGTCAGCTCTGCACCTGCAGCTTTCAGCTCTCCCCCCCTTTCCATTGTAAAAAGAAGCATCTGTTCGAGAGAAGTGTTATTTTTTTTTAATCATCAACGGTTATCTTTCTGTTTGAATACACCTACTCCATTTGGGATGTATTACAGACCGCTGTGAAAGCCGTGAATTGGTCACTCCGGAAGGGCTCGGTTGTAGGAGGTTTGTGAGGGTGGGGAGGGTGAAAAGGGCAGAATTCCTTTTAGCTGAGTGTTCTTTATCTCCACAAAAGTTGAAAACTTGAAGGCTTGTGGAAAGCCATTCTCCCAGACCAGAGATTAGAAGCAAAGTATGATCAAAGCTGAAGAACGGGGAGAAGTTGGTGTCTCACCCTTCCCCCGTGCCAGAAGTGTCCAGGGTGAGACTCTAGAGCTGTATGTGCCCCCCACAAAGCCTGGGGAGTGACCCTCAGAGACACCTAAAAGTTGTTAAAGTAAAATCATTGAGTTTGAGTTTGATTCTTACGTGGCTTGTCCATGCAGTTTTCTTGGCAATGATGGAGAAGTGGCTTGCTATTGCCTTCTCCTGAAATATTTTTAAACAGCCAATCTTGGCTCTTTGAGAAAGGGAAATAGAGATGGCCCTCATTAGTACTTCAAAACTAAACAACCAGGGCTGCAAATGACATTGGGAAGCTGTAAACTAAAAGCTGTTACCAAATTATAATTTTCAATATGACAGAAGGGGGATATATGACACGCATGGTTGGAGAACAATCCTGTTACTATATTTAATTTTCACTAAACTTAAATATCAATGAAATCACATCATTTTTTTCCAGAACAAGGCTACCTGCTTCTTTTTAGAGTGCCAGCTGCATAGCACACAGCTTCCGAAATGAGCTCTAGGCCTAGAAAAAGTTGTGCACCTTTGCTCTCAAGCTTTTTGATCAAGTGCCTCCCTGAGATTCCTTCAAAGAAGAAGGATGACATTTAATAATTCCATTAAGCCAATTTTTAAAAGGCAAATGGGTGGATGACAAAGGAGGAGGAGGAGGAGGAGGAGGAGGAGGAGGAGGAGGAGGAGGAGGAGGAAGAGGAGGAGGAGGAGGAGGAGGAGGAGGAACTTATTTTGTGGGACTGCAACTTCCAGAATCTCCAAATAGTACAGATAATAACATTTTGAGAACTGTTGGAAATGATGTCCTTCAGGAGGCTACTTTTGAAGCTTATTAAAGTGCAATTCCCATTTGAAATTCAGTGCATCTCTAGAAAATATCATCTTATGAATGTATTTTAGGGCTATTTGGATTTAATTAAGAAAAAAGATATTTTGGAATGTGCAGAAATGGAAACACAGTACCTTCTGTGACCCATTAAAAGGGCTGTGTCTCACTCCAAGATCCCATGGCTGCTATACAGTCCTTGACACAGATGTGGCTGTTTTAATGAGTTGTTGACAGATGCTGCATCTGTGCTGTCACAAGTTCCAAAGCACCTCTTCCAAATTAAATCAGAAGCATTGCACCACCTTATTGAGTTTTTAATGTTGCTTGCAGATACACAACATTTTTTTTTTGCCATCCCAATAATCTTGCTTGGTGTTACGCTGGCTAGATAGACTGTTGTTCAGTTGCAAAGTTAGAAGAGAGAGGTTTCAATCCAGCACATTTCAAGCTAGATCTGGGTAAAGCTCCTGTCTGGAAGTTTGGAGAACTGCTGCCAGTTAGGGTAAGCAATACTGAACTTCATGGACCAGCGCCAAAGTTGATATAAGGTACCTTCCTGTGAATGTGAAATTGAGCAATAACAGGGTTTCCTAATGGCCTGGTCAGAACTTTTATCCAAAGGCAAATTGTCAGAAAAGCACATTTAACTTTCTCTCACCACTTCTTTTTTTCTAATTGCATTTTAGATCAGGTCATATCAGGTGACCTCAGGCCATTTGGAAAAAGAAAGGAAGGGGGAAAGGAACTAACCAGATGAGCAAAATGAAGACTAGCACTTGAGTGGGAGACTAACATAAATTTCTAGTATTATGGACACTTAATTGGGAAGTTGGAAAAAAAATCTTCTGGAGGGAGGCAATAGCAAACCAACCCCTTATTGTTGCCAATAAAACTACCTGGACATGTTCATGTAGCCATCAGGAGTCAAGTTTGGTTTGAGGGAGACTATTTACACTTTGCAGCCCTAGAGCCATGCTATTTAAATTAATTAATTCATACTTTGATACTAGCTCCCTGCAGGATAGTATAGTCCCATTCAGTATGAAAAAGCTGAATGGATTAGCAATGATTATCAGATGAGCGCAGGTTATAGGACACTGACCTTGCCAAAACTAAAGGCAGCAGATTAGCTTAGGGAACATAGGCATCTCAACCTCTGCTGCCTATTTCATCTCATGGTAAGGTTGGTCCTGCAGTCTGTGTGTGTGTGTGTGTGTGTGTGTGTGTGTGTGTGTGTATGTATAAAAGAAAAAGATTGAGATTGGAGAGCATCCATCTCAAGGTGGTTCACTCCATAAGCTAAAACAGTCTGTTGTCCTCGTTTAGGGATAGCCTATAGAATCAAATGGGGAAAAGAAATCACCAAATCAAAGACATCGAGATAGAAGGACAAAATGAACAGTGGACCAAAACAAGAAGGGTATAATCACAATCATGTGTGTGACCATCAGGCCTCCAGGCCCACCATCAGGTTGTTTGAAAAGATGGCAGACCTTTCAAGCTGAGGGCCATTGTTGACTTTTGAGTCACATTAAGTGTGGGGGAAGTACTCTGCCTAAAGTAGGCAGGACTAGGAGAAAGAAGGGAGAAGGTCCAGGCCCAGGACTTAATTTGTGTTAATTTAGGTTGAAGTTTAATGAACGATAAATTTGATTAATTAAATATTTATTTATTTATTTATTTGTATTTCAAATTTAGTCACTGCCCATCTCACTCAAATAGAGTTCATGCAGTTATTCCTCATGGATTTAATCATTTCTCCAGTCACCATTTGAGGGAAGGCTTTGGAACAGCTCCACAAGACCCTTCCAAGAGTTTTCAAGGCTCACGATTGTGCACTTCTGTTCCAAAGTTTTCAGGTTATAAAGGGAAGCAGTGAAATGCTTTTTTCCAATCTTCTGGCTCACCTCTTCCACCGTCCCTCTTCTCTGCAGGCTTTCTCATTGCCACACTTCATCTGTTGTCATTGTTGTTTAACAGTGAGAGAAAAAGTCTTTTCTAAAGAGGGAAAAAAGGAAATCCATAATCATGCTGGGAGATTCCATTACATCACAGAGAATGATGTAATTCTACACAGCCCCTTGGACACTTGGGAGAAAGCGAAGAAAAGGTGGGCTCTTCCCCCTCACTCACCCTTCCTTCTCCCTTCATTTCCTCCAGGCAGGTGTGTGGCTGATAAAATTTAAGGTATCAAATGCTGACTCTGAATTGTTTGTTGTAGGAATGCAAGGAGCCGAAGAAAAAAAGAACACCTGTGAACTGGATTCTTTGTGCACAATGATGGCCTGCTCTGTGGTTAGATGATTACTCACTTTCACTGAGAAGCTTACAGAATCAGATGAATCCATATAAAAGAGGCTGAGCTCCTTTCAGAGGTACGTGGCACAACTTTGCAAATCCATGCTTAAAGACAACCAATTGGCCAGCAGCTGTTGCAAGTCTAGGCACTTATAAGCATTTTTTTTTGGCAACAGTATTAGACAATGCTTCCCTGCAAGACTGCTCTGCTCTGTATTTGCCTCCATTTGTAAAGGAGGAAGGTGACCTCAAAATGATATAAAATGGCAGGTAGCCCAAATTCCATCTGGAATTCAGGCCAAGTGGAAAGAAAAGCTCAAATTACCATTCTGGTGATTTCTTATTCTTTTCACTGTGTGCACTGCCAATGTGTAAATGGGCTTACCCCTTGTGTAGTCCACCATCTTTGATGTTTACTTCTAGAATGATCATATGATGATGCAACCATCATCTGACCATGCTGTTATGTCACCGTCATGGTGATAAGTATGATCACCATGATGGCAATGTAGTTTAATATGGGTAAGTGACAGTTCTGTTGTCATCCAAGCATTCAGAAGATGTCAGGGGAAAGCAGAAAGCTTTGGGGCCTCCATGCAATGGGCATTGGGAAAAGAGGAAGAGAAACCATCAGGATGCTAAACTGAATAATGGGATCATAGAATGTAAAGGCTGGAAGAAATCTTAGAGATTGTTTGGTCCATATGACTGCACAGTGGAGGCATTTGCTACTTCAGCAAACATGACAGATGGCCATCCAATGTCAGGTTAAGCTCCTGCAGCAAAGGAGAGTCCATCACCTCCTGAGGCAGTCTGTTCCTTTGTTGAACAGCTCATACTGTTAGGAAAGTTTTCCTAGTGTCTAACTGAAATCTACTTCCTTGTATTTTAAGAAATCATTTCTTGTCTATCTTCCAGAACAACGCTAAACAATTCTGCCCTGTCTTCTACATGACAGTTCTTCAGATACTTGAAAACAATTTTTGTGTCTCCCCACAATCCTCTCCTTCTCCCTCTGCCTCTTGACTTTTTTGTCTTTTTCTCATGGATAAAATAAATTTCAAATTCAGCCCAGTGTAATAGTATTGATTTACCCCACTTTTGTTCCAGCAAGGAATTCAAGAACATGATCAGAGAGTTTGTAATTGGCTGTCTATTAAAGCACTGACTAGATTGACTTAACTTTCATAAGACAAGGGAGTTTTATCAAGGGCTTCCCAAACACTCCTGGATAGCAGATGTCCATTCATTCATTTTTTCATTCTGGTTTATTACGGTCACTGACCAGTACAGATGTCCATTCTAATGTTATTGCTTCCTCTGATGCTGGGATTTCATCAAACTTATCTTGGTGGTCTTTTACAATATTCCAACAAATACTAGGACTAAAGTAGCAAGTATGTTAATAAAGCCATAAATAGCTGATGGGATATGTTTGGCTTTGGATGGATTAGGATTTATAGAGTCTTGCCCAATGATAATTCATAAAACAATGATCCAGATTTGGGGTCAGATTAAAGAACTTTATGGAAGCTGTGGAGATAAGATGGACTGGAGATCTCCATGATGTGACGCAATGACCATGATATAAAATGATCTCATTGGCAGCAGCACAAAATTAATTTTGCCACTTCTCTACTTCATTGCATTGCATGTTAGAAGTTGAGAACTATGGTGGTTCTGCTCACTCTTGACTGCTCTTTTTAATTCTCCATCATTCTCCACACTTGATGACCAGACACAATTTCTTAGGGCAAGGAAGGATTCTGATCTATATTTTAATGCTCCTTTATGATGTCTTTTGTCAAACTTTAGTCTTGGCTGGTCAAAACAAAATATGATGGGATGGAAATGTTTCTTGACTGTACCCACTTTAAGGAGAGAACTCCATATTTATTTTATCAAGATCACATGGAGGCCAAATCATTTGCCATCCCTACTTCTGTCTTCAATAGAGCAAGTCACAGATGGAGCTATCAGGAGGGGGATCTGACTCATTTTTCTGCAGCTACATATGAGTGTCCTATAATGAATATACTGTCTGCCTGTCTGTCTATCATCTCCTTCTATCACACAATGCCCAGCCTGCATGCTAAAGTTGATTTGTCATGGAAGTTTTTTCTACTTGATTTTATGTATTTCTACCTCTTGAGCATTGACCTCCTGGCATTCCCTCAGAAATGATTCAATTGTTGTTGGCTTTTTTTGCTAATCAGACCTTATTCTACATTTGCTGACATCTGGGCAATAGTCACTGGTGATCTGATTGAGGACACTTGAAAAATAAAAAACAAGGTTTTTAACCAAGTATTCTAGGCAGTCATGATCACAGAAGGAGACCCATTTTATTTATGCTCTTTTGATTGAGAAGCTGAATGCATCAGGTGATACAACCCTGTACAAAATCCTTCTTTTTAGTACTGTTGGTTGGGTCTTCTGGCCTGCCATATATAAGACTTACGATGAATTTAAATCAGTTGATAACATTTATCCTTGGAAATAATCTCATACACGTCCTTTTGACAGGAGGGTCAGGGCAGCTAATGACAGTAACGATGGCAAAATGCAATTTAGTCAATTACTTTAATTAAATTTCAAACTATGTAATGTCTTCCCATTTATATAGTCAGCTAACAGGAGGAAAAGCTGTCCTGCTCGTCAGCCTCCATTTAAGTACGCAAAATGCGGCCACGCGATCCTTCTCGATGCATCATCCTTTCAGCCTCTCTCTGAATGCTAAAGATAATTACGGGGTTTTAGCAAATGCAGCTTATTCTTCAGCAAGAAAAGGTTGATTTTTTCCCCTCCCTTCTCAATGTTCTTTTATAAGAAAGAAGTTCTCCAGCCCCTCTTAACGCACACCCCCTTCAAAGATCATAATCTGGTATTTACAGACTAGGTAACATTTGATAGTACCAGAGTTAAATGGGAGTAGATCATGTCTCCATTTCAGTGAATCCTTTTTTAAATTATATTGTTTGAAGTTGGAGTAAAACTGGGGTGGGGTTGAGTGGGAGAACAGCTTTGTGTTGTCACTTTGAAGAAAAATTGCTGCAAGGAGCTACAGTATTTGATGGGCAGGAACTAGGGAGCTTGGAACAGTGCGCGAGATCCACAGGTAATATGAAGGTCATATGTATCTGTGGCAGTGGAGGCATTGATAGTCTGTGTACAGTATGATGACACGACCATGTGGATGCTGCAGCTTATATATTTGCATCAGACATTGGGATGCAAATATGTAATAGTGGCGTATGAATGATGATGTCACTGTGAATGTGGTCTGCTGTGGATGCCGCTGGTCAGTGATGATAGGATGCTACTTCGAAGTGAGGCCAGAAGAAAGAATATGGATAGAACGTAGAACATCTGTCCCTGCCTCTTATGTACCCCAAATTGCAAAGTTGCATGTATTCCCTGAAACCTTTTCGCAACTCCCACCCTGAAGCAAATTGCTAAAGCTGGGGGGTTATATTATAACCCCCTCAAGAGGCTTAAAAACAAACAAACAAACAAACAAACAAACAAGCCAAAATATCCTTGTGACTCTCCCCCTCTCAGTCAGGAAAAAATAGACTGCCACTAGGCCCTCAAATCCTGTCCTAAATGTTAAATGTAGCCCCTCACTGCCGAAGGGTTGTCCACCTCCTGTTTACAAATAAAGGATGTTTAGTGAGTTAGCCATTTGCACGTCATCCTGTCATAAAGAAGACAAGAGGACATGGATTAAAAGTTGCATATGCTATTTGAGGCACATCAACCAGATCTGTGTCAGTGGCTATAATTTGCTTCAAGGAGGCACTTCACACTGTGGAAGCTAAATATTTTTCCTCACTGAAGTACAGAACCAATACATTTCACCTTGTTCAGAAGTGGAAGTGACATTGTTCACCTCATTGAGGTATTTTGTGTACTGCTCTGTCCCCTTTAGTCCAGTAGCAAAGCTTTCACAGCCTTAGTAATAAAGGTGTATATCAAGAAATGAATCTCCTCTTCCTTCTTCCCCCTTCCCCTTCCTCCTCCTTTCTGCTTATGTAAGCACTCAGGTTAGTATACCACAGTAAAACAAAATACAAAGTATAAATCCAGCTATAGGTAAAGGTTCCCCCCGCACATTTGTGCAGTCGTGTCCGACTCTAGGGGCCGGTGCTCATCTCCGTTTGTTAGCCGAAGAGCCAGTGTTGTCTGAAGACGCTTCCATGGTCATGTGGCCGGCATGACGCACGCGGAACGCTGTTACCTACCCACCGAAGTGGTACCTATTAATCTACTGGCATTTGCATGCCTTCGAATTGCTAGGTTGGCAAGAGCTTGGGCGAGTGCGGGAGCTCACTCCGCATGCAGGGCTAGGGATTCGAACCTCCGAACTTGCGATCTTCCGATCGACAAGCCTGGCATGTTACCCGCTGAGCCACCACAGCCCATAAATCCAGCTATAAACCAAGGCAATATCAAAACACCCTTTTCTAGGGAGAGTACTTGAAAGTCTGGGAGTCACATGGAAGAAGGCCCTCTCCTATGGACCAGATATCCAAACTTCTAGCAGTGGAGGCATCTTCAAAAGGGACTTTGCTGCTGATCTGAGTATCTAGGCAGCTTCGCAGCGAGGAGGTCTCTCAGATGCTTAGGGCATTAAAAGTCATATTCAGTGTCTTAAATTGTCTCTGATAAGCAATTGGTAGCTAATTCAGATCTTTCAGTAGAATATGATCCCTTTACCTTGCCCACATTTTGCATTTGTTTTGCATATATTTGTATTACAGTTAATTATGCTTGATTGTAAACTGCCCAGAGTCCCTCTTGAGGGAGTTGGGCGGTGATAAATCGAATAAATAAGTAAATAAATACTGAGCCCTGCAGAATCCTGCAAAGTAGAGACTGTGGGCTGGACTTCTCCTCCCTTATCAACACCGACTGGAACAGGCCCAAGAGAAAGTAAGAAAACCAGCAGAACGCAGTACCACCCACTCCCAACCTCTGAAGCTGATCCAGAAGGATACCATGATGATGATCTTGAAAACTGCCAAAAGGTCAAGAAGAGCAAGGATGGATGAATTAACCCCATCCTGCTCCCATCAGAGGTCATCTACAAGTGTGATCAATGCTATTTCAGTCCCATACCCAGATCTGAATCATGACTGAAAGGGGTCCAAATATTCCACTTCCTCCAGAGTTCTCTGGGGCTGTTGTGCAGCCACCTTCTCTACAGCCTTCCCTTGAGAAGGTTGGAGACTGGACAGTAAAGAAAATACTCCAGTACAGTTGGCTCCTGTGATGGCTTCTTGAGAAGGGGGTGAACCACTACCTCTTTAAGAGATGGCGGGATCACCCCCTCTCTCAAGGAAGAGTTCATCACTACCAGGACCCAGCCAAACATCACCTCCAGGGGTGTGTGTGTGTGCTTAGCCAACCAGAAGAAACACGGATTTAATATAAAGATGGCTGAGCTAACAGTTGTGAGAACCTTGTCCATCAGGACCAACAAGATTATCATCCCAGATAACCAAGCCAGACTGAGCCCCAGCCACCTGCATAGGACCTGCTTCAAGGCTAGAGTCCAACATGGAGCAAATCTGAGCAAATTTATCTGACAGATGCCTAGCATATTGCAGGTAGACTTCTGAGCCAGCCGTTCCCAAAAGGGCCTGGGTCACCTTAAACAAGGCTGCTGGATGGCTATCCATAGATGCAGTAAAGCTGGAGAAATACTGACATTTTGCTCCTCTTACCACCATGAGGTAGGCCTTTAATCATGGCTCTATCTCATGCTCAGTGAGATTCATTTCTTGTCACCCTCCAGTGGCACTCCAGGCATCTCTTCACCTGTTTCATCTCCCTCAACTCCTCTGTATATCAAGGGGAGTTCTGGGATTCATGGGACGAGTGAGACCATATGGATGTGATCCGATCCAAAGCCCTTGCCACCCTCTTGTTCCAGATGCCAACAAAGGCCTCAGTTGGATCATGCAACAGGCCACCAGGAACAATCCTAAGCTCCCTCTGGAACCCAAGAGGGTCCATTAGTCACCTGGAGTGCGAGAGAACTCCAGGGCTACCAGAGAGTGACCTGACCCTGAGGAGGGAGCAATAGAATAGCTATGCCTCAGATAAGTAGAGGAATCACAAGAGTTGAGGCAATGAGTAGTGAAAGAGAAAGGAAACAGAGTTCCTGATTCCATTGTAGGCCAAAATAAAAGCTCCTCACATTTCACTTCACTTCAGCCAACCCTCTTTGCAAAGCTGTGCCACTCAAAAATGCAGTGATCAGGAATCTGAAAACAGAACAATGGTCCATTGGTTCTAATTCTCACCAGAGATCGCGAGTGGATGGCCAGATTCTACCACTTCAATTGCATGGAGGTGGAGAGAAACACAAAGATTAAAATCAGGAGAAGGCTTGGATAGATAGAACTTATCCATCTCCACCCCACCTCCTGACTTGCCCATGTTCTATAGGGAGGAAAGCTTTCCTGCACATATAAATAAGGAAGTCTGTAGCTTGAATCATGTCAACTGGATTTCTATTTTCTCAGTGGAAACGTTTCGCTCCTTATCCAAGGAGCTTCTTCAGTCTGAGCAAAGTTGGTAAGGGAATCCTAAATCCTAAATATTATTTAGGATTCCCTTACCAACTTTGCTCAGACTGAAGAAGCTCCTTGGATAAGGAGCGAAACGTTTCCACTGAGAAAACAGAAATCCAGTTGACATGATTCAAGCTACAGACAATTCCACCTGGATGACTGAGAACCTTCATAGACATAAATAAGGAAGTATTTCCATCATATCTTTTCCCACACTGATGCTATGGAAATCATTCATAAAAAACATGTTTAGCAAGAGTGAAGGTTTTCTGCTGGAGATGTTGCAAGTTTCTGGGCCAAGGGGCTTCCTGTGGCTCAAGTTGCCCGTTGGCAGAACTGAGCTGCAATAAGGATGCTTTGAAGATGGGAAGGGGAAAAGCACTATTGGAGGCTTTCTGGAGTCAAACAGAGGCCAGATATCCATTTGTCAAAGACGCTTTAAATTGAATTCCTACTCTGAGGAGGGGGTGGGGCTCAGTGGCCTCAACAGCCCTTCCTAAGTGTAGGATCCGAGGATGCTATAATTCTAAAAGGCCTTTGCTATAAACCGGAGATGGGAGAGTGTGGGGTGACCAGGGACTGTCTTTCACATTGTTATAAGGACTGATTTGGGGAGACGTAGTAGGTGGGGAGTAACCCAAACTGGACAGGACCATGTTGTGCAAATCTTTGGTACTTTGATTTTGTGGGAATGGAATTAGATACTAAGAGAGGATATATTTTTTAGTTATTATCCTTCCTTCCTCACGTGAGTGAGATTAGCAGAGTACCATCCCTAGCAGCATAAAACTTGGAAGACAAGGTTGGTTTAACCTTCCAGAAAACAATAATCCAGGATGCTTTGAAGCAAACTGGACTTTCCTGGTGGTGTTGTTGTTTATTCGTTCAGTCGTTTCCGACTCTTCGTGACTTCATGGACCAGTCCACGCCAGAGCTTTCTGTCGGCCGTCACCATCCCCAGCTCCCCAATGGTTGAGTCTGTCACCTCCAGAATATCATCCATCCATCTTGCCCTTGGTCGGCCCCTCTTCCTTTTGCCTTCCACTTTCCCTAGCATCAGCTTCTTCTCCAGGGTATCCTGTCTTCTCATTATGTGGCCAAAGTACTTCAGTTTTGCCTTTAATATCATTCCCTCAAGTGAGCAGTCTGGCTTCATTTCCTGGAGTATGGACTTTCCTGGTATTACCCCTTTTATCCCTCTTAAAATAACAATCAAACAGTTTTGTGAAGAAATAAAAGTAATGTTTACTCACATAATCTAGGTCTCAAAACAGCAGTTGCAGTAGTAAAGTCAAGGCAGGTTTAAAGTACTAAGTAAGTTACTAAAATAGAGGATCTAAGCTTAGAATTGGTGTCTGAGCTGCAGAGCTCTGGCATACACGTGCTTTCAGCTTGGATGCATGGTGAAGAAGAGAGGGAAGTGATCTCACAGAGTTCTCTCTCTAGGAAATTACTCAGGAAATCTCTGTGAGCCTCCGCCCCCTTTCATGTGCCTATCTAGCAAAACATGAATTGTTGGTTTGACTGCAATATTATCCCACAGATTTCTTACTTATTAACTCCTTTTTCTAGTGAGTATTAGAGAGGGATGCTGGGGTGGCGTGATGGTTGAGTCCCTGTAAGTTGTTTTGCTGTAATTTAGAGCCTTCTGGGCCCTTACGATCTGTTTCTTTTTAAATTGTTCCCTACTTTTTTAAACATAAGCCTCCTAGAATCATTTGGAGTCAGGCAGCCTCTACATTGGATAAATCATAATAGTAATTATTATAGTTTCTTTAACCCTATTCAAGCCTATTATAGTATTTCCGTTATAGCCACAAAGGATCAGCATTTATTTATGGTTACTGGTATTTATATCCTGACTTTCAAGAATAAGAATCCAAGATGGCTTGCAAGTAACATAAACAACTGCAAATAAAAAACACATGGAAGGTTATTTGAAACCAAAGGAAGAAGCATTTAGGACCTTTCCTGTATGACACTTGGTAGTAATGGCTATGCTCAGATCGAAAGAAAAAGGTTCATCTGAACAGGGTACTAAGGGGTTCATTGTCTGCCATTTTGTCCTGACTTCGGACGTAGAAATAACACGCTGAGGCTGGAATCAAGCTCTAGTGATTTATTATCCTACTACCCTAACAGAATCCATCTTGACTAACATGAAGTGGCAATGCCCAAAGAATAAGTCCACAAACCTAGGGCGGGGCTTTCTTCAATCTCTTGGGAGGGAAACATAGAGATTCAGTACTACGCATGCGTTTCCCTTCCTGGAGGGAGCCCCCTCCTTCGCCGCCCGTTATCTCCCTGACACATTTGTTCTCTCTCAGTTGGGGTCAGATAGGGCTTCACAAAACAGGGTGGAGCCTGGGGGCCTGAAGTTACCCACTCCTCTTCCAAGGGAATTCAGTGCTCATCAGTGGCCCCTCAGATTCTCTCCCCAAAGCCACAGGGGAAGAGATGCAGTGGCACCCATGAAGTGTACAACCAACAATGTCATCCTTTCTCATGGACCAGGATGTTCCAGCTGCCACAGTACATGGCAGATTGCCTATTCCTTTATTTATTTGGTTAATTATTGCAGTTAGATTGTGCCTCTTTTTAGGAAGCTCAAGGCACCTTCCTTTGGGGTCTCCCCTAGTTTTATCCCCACAACAACCCAGGATCGTAGGTGACTAAGAAAGAATGGCTGGCCCAAAGGCAGCCAGCGATCTCTGTGTTTGAGACTGTAGCTTGGGTTCCTCATTTCACATTCACCACTGCTCTCCACCCTTATAAACTTTATATTAGAGTCCCTGATGGGAAAGGATGCATGTGATTGATAGCCCTTGTCTATTTCTAGTCACTTTCAGATTTGCCTGTGTCCATTCTATCCCATTGTCTGTGAACTAAGGAAAAATAAAAGATGTAGAAACAGGGTGAAACATACTGATGACATCCCAGAAAGCCTCTTTAATGCTACTCACTGGGCTGTTTTTTTTTAATTCAGAGACACAGACAAGTAGAAACAAAGGCAGGTTTTCATCTTTTGCTGTTTACTTCCTGAACTAAAAACTCTGCTCATTCACACACCTCTTCATGCCTACCCATCTTAGGTTCTAGCTAAGGGTGAGTTCCCAAAAAATCCAGGTGGGATTTTTTTGAGTGCAGCCCACACCATTGCATACCATGTGATGGCTTCTAAGTACTACTCTTCCCATACATTTTCTACCTTATAACAAGGTTAAAAACCAGCAGAACGTGGCCTCTTGGCACTTTTTTCACACTTCCTGGTCCTTTTCTATCCGAGTGCCATTGCCTCATCCAGTTCACATGGGAACCATCTGTTATGTTGGGAATCATCTTCTGCTATGTCTTCTTCAGAGTTTTCATTCTGGTACTTTCCCACATGCTGCATAAGCTGAAATCTTCCTGAGCAAAATTTTCAGCCTTTTGGCCTTGCCTTGGGGTGAGTGCCTCTTCCAACTTATTTATCTCTTTTATTTGATGTATATGGCCACCCACCTTGCTAATGTGACTCTGGGTTGCTAACAAAGGTTAAAAAATACAATATAAAGTATAAAATCTTTCAATTTTCATGTACGTCCATTCACACAAATGCATTAAGCCACACAAGATCACTATGCCATGATATTATATAATGATTGGCATTGTATGCCAGTTTTAATATACTGGCATTAATATACTGATACATAGTTCACTCATTATTGAGGGTATACATGGATAATATATTTTAACACTGAAAAAAATAGTGTTAAATGCAAAATATCTACTGCAGTTCCTCCCCCCCCCAGCTCCAATTCACTTGGTTGAAAGAGATTTTGCTTTCCAAATTGCTTTCAAAGGAGAAGATAATGTTGGTGAAACCTTCTTTATTGGAGTGTGGTCCTGCCCTAGAAAAATGGTTGAAGAATTCAAAGAAAATTGTCTCCTCAATTTCTCTCTCCAGAAATTTGGCTGGGAATTTCAGAAAATCATTTGCATTTATCTCTGGGAAAAGTGAGACACCGGAGCAGGCAGATTCACACTTACTTAAAATAGATTCCTAGATTCCTTGCATGGGACAGGATATTCCAGAACAAACATTAATTGGGAAATGTTCCCTTCAGGGCAGAAACACTGAAAACCATCTCATTATGTGATGCATACCTTGGGCATTTTCTTCCTTTCCACCCTTCTGCCTGAAGTCTCTGTAGCTTTGATGAATTCTTGGGCACCAAGATGGTATCTTCAGTGTGTTTCCCTGTTCCTTGACAATACCATAAATTTTGCTTAGAAGGTGAAGTCTGAGGGTGCAATTAACTCCCAAAGTGGTACAAAGCAATCGCTTCATGATACCGGCCCACAGAGCTCAGCACTTAACGCGGAGATGCTGATAAGCCCTATCAACCTGGGGTTGTGTTTAATGTTCATTCCTGCGAACGTACCAAACGTACAACCCAGCGGTCACTGTTAACACTCCCCAATATCTATTACAATTAGTTTTTGATTAAGAGGGCTCGGTTGCCTTTTGAAGAGTTTTTATGTTGTGTCAACTGGCCGGTGATGGAGTGAGACGAACGGACACCTCCCAGTAACAAGGCATCTTGTAAAAGGTTTCAAGTGAACTATTTTATCATCCTAATGGAAAGCAGATGACTACAACTCCCTTTTTAATTTCAACTATTTACTGAAGAGCCTTGTTTCTGAATTACTTAAAGATTTATTCAAGAACACTATCCTTGTGCATTAAGGACCAGTAATAGCAGGCCTATTTTGAGATGCTGGGGGAGGGGAAAGCTTTTAAAGGGGGGCTGCAAAAATGTCGTTTTGCATGTTGGGCTTGTGGTTTTATTGGGTGTTTATCTACCCATTTGTTTGTGTATATCTCTTCTGAAATTTCCTTTCCTTTCTAAATAATGTGGAACTCTGTTTGCTATTTATTCAGTATAGCGTAAGTCCTGTACTTTGTTTGAAAAGTCAAAATTCTGCACTTAGAGCAACTGAAGACAAGAATGCATTCTGCAGTTTCATCCATATTGGATTGTTTTCCTTGCTCGTTCAGTTTCCTCCAGCTGCAGAGAAGGAAAGGGGTTATGCAGAGCATGGAAAACTCCACTGGAAATCTTTTGCAGCCCTTCCAGCTATAGAGTTTGCTTGTTTTATTTTTTTAATATTGTACAAGTCCTTTCAACCAGATCAACAACGTGGTGAGTTAAAAGCTCCTCCCCTCCCCACACACTTTCAAGTGGAAATGCTAGAGATTGTGAGTCCAGTATTATTTTTGTGTGCTGCAGGTCCCAGCTTATGGAAATCACATGCAAATCCAATATATGTGAGAGAGCAGAGTAAAACACAACCATCCAGAAGGGCAGCAAGAACAGATTTCCAGCTGTAGAACGCAGCAGACAAAATTGATTTAAGATTTTTTTAGAGGGACCCATTGAATTAAAAAAAAAGCCAGTATGGTATGTGGAGGGGAGGGGAGGGGAGGACCCCTGAGACCCACTTTCAAGTTGCCATTTGACCACAAAAGCTCATTTGGTGACTTCTGGCCAGTCATCCTTTCTCTATTCTACCTTTCTAACAAGTGATAAAAAGGAGGATTGGCCCACCATCATGTATGTTCTCCTTGCTCTTAGAAAAAAGCGAGGATAATACATGCAAGAAATAGATACATCCTGAGAGCTGGGAATTGAACAGTGGTTAAGTGGCCCCTTGAAATTGGCCCCAGCCTATTCGAGTGGCTGAAACGGTTCATTATTTCAGACTACAGGCTTTCCCAGAAATACTTGGGGACATCAGGAACTGAAGTTGGAGACATTTGTGTGCCAAGCATCCCATTGAGATACATGGTCTTTCCTTAGCCGGTCACCTGATCTGTCCATCATATCCAGGTAACCTTCAGTAAATGGCTCATTCTTATCTGGCTCTCTCACATCACTTCAATAGCTCTTGGAGACTGTTGTCCTGATAAATACCTCAATTCCTGAACATCAGAATTTAATAGCAGTAAATTAAATATTATCCCCAATAGTAGAAATTTTCAGAACTGTATAGAAGTAGCCTTTTGAAAATTGTGAGCAGGGAAATTGGATCTTGCTCTTAAAACAGTCCAGGGACTCCTTAGAAGTGATAGTGTAGAACATAGCTTTCCAAACTGTGTGTCGCGACACAATACTGTGTCGCCTGCGGGGCCCAGGTGTGTCGCGTCAAAACCCAGAAACGCTGATGGCCGCTGCCACGGCCGCATGCACAGCGGCGGCGGGCCATCAGCACTTCCGGGTTTTAGCACGGCATACCAGGACACTGCTGCTGCCACCACTGCGGTGCACAAAAACCCGAAAGCACCATGGCGGCAGCGGTGCTTCTGGGTTTTCTCGCCCGCCACCGTTGGTGTGTCACCACGGGAAAAGTTTGGAAAGCCCTGGTGTAGAAGGAGAAGGAGAAGGAGAAGAGGAAGAGGAAGAAAGAGAAGGAGAAGGAGAAGGAGAAGGAGAAGGAGAAGGAGAAGGAGAAGGAGAAGGAGAAGGAGAAGGAGAAGGAGAAGGAGAAGGAGAAGGAGAAGGAGAAGGAGAAGGAGAAGGGATTTCCTTTGGATCTAATGGAACCTAAGAAGCCAGGGAAGTTGTAGACCAGAGGTTCGATGATCAAACAAGCATTGGGCTGTCATGATGCAAACTCCACCCCTTTGGTACATGCATTGTGATGTTGTACACATATATGAAAAGAGTGGAGCTTGCATATTAATGGCACAACACTTGCTTTGTCATTTTGACAAAAGCAGCAAATCCTGTGGATGCCTCTGCAAAGACTAGTATAAGGATGGTTGTACAGTGGAAGACAGGATGGATGCCCAAACCTTTGCCACTTCATCACTCAGTAAGTGCACAAATGCAACCCTCTCCCCATGACAATTTTCCCAAAACTCTCTTCTGCTTAGAAAAGAAACAAGGAAATCAATTCCTCTTTTATCAAATGGAATGAAAACAAACTGCAGGAGTATTCTCTGCCTGGGATTAATATTTCATTCATAAGGGAATTAACATTTTTTAAAAAGCTTGTGGTGGCAAATTCTTTTTCCTCCAGTATCTCCCAAGTTGGGGTGTGTGTCAAAAAAGCCAAGATGGCCACCATGTCCATGTGATCAAAGCCCTACCCTTTTTCACATAAATACGGGGTAGGGCTTTGATTGTAAAGTCATGGCTGCCATCTTGTTTTTGTTTTGTTTTGTTTTTTTGACACTCCTCTGCTGATGCCCCTGGTACCTCACCAATATTGATTACCAACCAGCTCATATTGCAGGGTTATTTTAGAATTATTTTGTCAATTGTCTGGACCTTCTCTCCAAGAAGATTGTAAAATCTACCTCTGGGGCTTTCCAAATTTCAGAAGGCCAAAGAGGAGTGAGAAATGGTTCTTGTGTAACCAGCCCACTCCATTTTTTTTAATAAGAATTTTATTAATTTTCCAAATATAATTAAAATACAAAATACAGAATATAGAACAGATAGTAAAAGGTAAAGGTTCCCCCACACAGTCGTGTCCAACTCTAAGAGCCGGTGCTCATCTCTGTTTGTTAGCCGAAGAGCCAGTGTTGTCTGAAGACGCTTCCACGGTCATGTGGCCGGCATGAGGCACGCGGAACGCTGTTACCTTCCCACCGAAGTGGTACCTCTTTATCTACTTGCATTTGCATGCTTTTGAATTGCTAGGTTGGCAAGAGCTGGGGTGAGTGTGGGAGCTCACTCCGTCACGCAAGGCTAGGGTCTTGAACCGCAGAACTTGCGACCTTCCGATCGACAAGCCTGGCATCTTAACCACTGAGCCACTGCACCCCCTCTAGAACAGATAGAGTACAGGTCTAAAGAAAAAAGAAAAACTATAAAAGTTCAGAACAGAGAGAGAGCAGAAACAGAAAGTGACTTCTGACCTTCTCCAATACAGATATGAATACATTTACAAGTATAATCTCTTACCATTAGTTAAATCTTAGTAACATTATTTCTATCAAATCAAGCCATTTAATCATTAAAACCCAAAATCAAAACTTCATTTTTTTCTGACACAAGCAAGTAGTCTAAAAGTGGTTGCCAAGTAGAAACAAATCCAGAAACAGTATTTTCTCTTATCAGCGCTGTTAACTTGGCCATTAGGGCCAGCTCCATCAGTTTGATAATCCAGTCCTCCACTGAAGGTATTTGTGGATCTTTCCATCTTTGTGCATATAAAATTCATGCTGCTGTAATCCTATATAAAAGCAAAGTCCCATGTTGTTTCTCGAGCTGCTTCTCCATCATGCCCAAGAGAAACAGTTCTGGTTTTATGTATTGTCGAAGGCTTTCACGGCCGGAGTTCGATGGTTGCTATGGGTCTTCCGGGCTGTGTGGCCGTGTTCTGGAAGTTCTGGTTTTTTTTGTAAGTCCACTTTAAGGATCTTTTGAATATTAGCACATATTTGGTCCCAGAATTTTTTGGCCTTTTCACAAGTCCACCGAAGATTATAAAAAATTCCTTCACCAAGAGAACGTTTCCAACAAACATTCGTTACTTGTAACCAACCCACTCCTGATTGATTCCTATGGTGCCTTTTTTTAAAAATCGTAGCCCTTGGCCTTTCCCAAAAGGGCACCTATCATTATTTCCTTACGCTTTGTCCAAACTGCCAGCTTCTTGCTTGTGTTAATTATTAATGTGACCTGTTTATGTATCCATTACCCAGCTAACCATTAATATTTGTTTACACAGAGATGACCTTTGCAATGGAGTGCCTGCGCCAGGGCTCTTGATCTGTAAACGTCAAACATTTTTTAAATAGTTAAAATGTTCCTTGTGCATTCTGATGGTCTAAGCAACAAGATTTTTCAGTAGGAGGACAGGACATCCGAAACATTGGCACTTTTAACTCATAGTGTGTGAAAGTACAGGTCTTAAGTCTGATTTTCAACACAAAAGGCACTGGAAAGTTAATGAGGCAGGGTGGGGGAAGCAGAAATTGATGAAATCAACTCTTCTAAAGTTTTCTTCCCTCTTTTTTTCTTTTGTCTTTTCAAAACACTCCAAAGACCACGACCCAGTAATTGAGACAGAACACATTTTCTCAAAACGTCAGCGTGGTGCATTTCCATAAGTCTGGACAATTTCTCTCACATTAGCCAGTCACTCTCCATTAACCTTATGGCGACAAGACCTTCCTGCTCCATACTTCACCAGGCAAAATATTAGGCACCTCTCTTGCTGAGGGTTGGAAATGCAGATTTTAGCTACGTATAGGAATATTTTGCAGGGAAAGGGGGTGAAGAAAGATGACTGGCAAACCACATGATGATGATGATGATGATGATGATGATGACGACGACAACTTTGAGTCAGTTTTTGACTCCTGGCAACTGCCTGGACTAGTCCCTGCCTAGTTTTCTTGGCAAGTTTTTGGAAGTGGTTTGCCCTTGCCGTCTTCTTCCTAGGGCTGAGAAGGAGGGACTGGCCCAAGGTCACCCAGCTGGCTCCGTGCCTAAGGTAGAACTAGAACTCTTGGTCTCTAATCTGGTGCCTTTAACCATAACTCCAAACTAGCCTCTCTAATGTTATTTAAAGGAGATTAATTAATGATCCTCTTCTGGGTCTATCAAGTTGCCAACTTTTTAAGGACAAACTTGGAAGGTTCTTAGTGAGAAAAATTATCCGTGTATATGTTAAGTGAGCCACCTTCTTCTGTGTTTAGGGTTTGTGCCTGGAGTTAAATAGATAGCTAGTGTTTTCTGCCTCTGGCTTTTTCATACAAAAATGTATGTGATTGCCTGTTTTGCACTGTGTCATGAGAACATGGTCAGTATATGAGAACTCCTTTTCTGCAATGTAGATCAACTGAAGAAGCAAAACATTTGAGGACACCACACTCAGTATATACTATTGCCCAGAGCATCAGTAACTTTCCTAAATTAATTATTATTATTTTTTATTTATGCCTTCAAGTCAGTTTTGACTCCTGGCAACTGCCTGGACTAGTCTCTACAGTTTTCTTGGCAAGATTTTCAGAAGTGGTTTGCCATTGCCTGCTTTGTAGGGCTGAGAGAGAGAGGGACTGGCCCAAGGTCACCCAGCTGGCTTCATGCCTAAGGCTGGACTAGAACTCACAGTCTCCCAGTTCCTAGCCTGATGCCTTCACCACTACATCAAACAGGCTCTCCATCAGTATCAAGGCGTTATGTTTTTTGTTTGCTTGCTTACTTGCTTTTGAGTCATGTAGTAAAGTCTAATGCATAGTAAAGACAGGTGCTTTTAGCCAATGGTAAGAAAGCCCTACCTTTTGAATATGCTGGGCAACTCCTATCTTCTATGGGAGATACTGACCACTATTATTGGCTCTGGAACACTCTCATTTGGATTGGGGGCTGAAAACCACTTGCTAATTTAATTCCCCCATCATTCCAAGGCATTGTTGGAAATCTAGAAGTTACCATTTTAATTGGCACCATGTTGGGGATGGGGGATCCCTCCTGCATTATTTTGGAGCAATTTTCATTCCCTTAAACAAAAAAATAAATCTTTCAAAGAGAAGAAAAAATTAGTAATGCTCTTTTGGGTGGAGCGTGGGCTTATTAAGCACTGAAGTGTCCAAGGAGTTGTGCCTGAATGGAGGGATGAAAGACAGGACCTCCACACCCATCCCTTGCACTGGATAAATCCACTCTACCTGGGAGAATTCCACCCAAAATTCTCCCCTCTTCTGAAACAATTTCTAAAGCAAATCCTTTTTAAAGAGACAAAATAAGAGCTGGTTGTCGCTTGCTGGCCACCTTTCAAATCCCTTCTTTTGCTCGCATCAGGATATTTGCACCCACACTAAGGGAAGAGTTGGTTTCCATTCTAGAATCTTGCTTTCTGTTGCAGCACATTTCCATTTCTATCACACATTCCCACACCATTATACAGGACAGTTATACAGTACTTCAAGCATATAAATGCCTTTAGGGTTCTTTGTACTGAGCGATAACTCAGCTTGTCTTCCTCACTGAGCTAGGCAATAAATAGAAATCTCGGCCTAGAAGGGAGACAATCTGACTTAGTTAGATCTTCCGGTGTCCCAGAAAAGACAAGTGGGTTGAATTACCATGCCACCTGCTACATAAAGATTGTCAAATTAAATAGGAAAACCTATGATTAAAGAACACAATGATGAAACACGCAAAAAGCTGAGAAAAGCTACGGCTGACACTCTGACCTCAAGGCAAAGCTCTGTGAAAGATTAGGGGGAAAAAATGTGCCTCGGCAGCATGTGGAGCTGAGTTTCAGAGGACAGACCAGAGAGGGTGAGAGGTGAGTGGAGGTTAATACAGATTTACAAACTTTCTGGAATAAGTGTCCTCGAAGGTGCTAGAATTCACATTTCATTTTCCACTACACCAGTCACTCCATGGATATTGAGAGTGCCTCTGTTCACTTTTTGTGTGTTTCAGATGCTACACCAACCATCCATGCCATCATTTTTAGCAGAAATGGAGGGGGATACATTTTGGGGATGGAGACCCAACTCTACATCACAGAGGCAACTGGATATTTTTTTGTTTTGTTTTAATGCCTGCCTCTGGTAAATCCTTGCTGTTTCCTCAATCTGGTGCCCTTCAGATGCATAGGGCATTGTGTTCACTCAATCCAACTCCAACTTGGTGCAGAAATGCCAATTTGAGCATCCTCAGCAGATGGCTATCTACTCTCTGCATGAAAACAGTGGGGAGTTCCCCATTTGCTTTGTTCTCAGGTTCCACTATCAAACTGTTAGGACATTTTCCTCAAAATTCACATCTGCAATCTGCTTCCCTGCAACTTAGGTTTATAAATCTTTGTCCTGCATTCAAGAATGTGTCCATTTTTCCATATTCTGGCACTTCATCTCTTCTCATGTTTTTGCAGAAGTGACACAGCTTTCCTTTTAAGGGCCAGACCACTTTCTTCCTGTCCACATGGTCTGGTCTTTAGGTTGCTTTATGTGTGAGAAGAGAGAGAGAAAATCTATCTATCCATCATCTATCTATCTATCTATCTATCTATCTATCTATCTATCTATCTATCTATCTATCTATCTATCATCTATCTCTATCTATCATCTATCTCTATCTATCATCTATCTCTATCTATCTATCTATCTATCTATCTATCTATCTATCTATCTATCTATCTATCATCATCTCAGTTTCCTCTTTGCTGCAGGAGAGTCTCTGAACTTCAGGGCTCCCAATTCTGACCTCATATTTCCTGATATTCCCCAAACTTGGCTAGAGATAAATAAAAGGAATTTCATGAGAAGCTGTGCTGAATGAAAGCTTTTCCAGTCACCAGAAAGGTAAATTTGGCCCTGAATTATGACATCACATATGATGAATTCTTCCATTAGAGTCCATCCTTGTGGAGTCAGTGAAGAGTCTATGAGAGAGAGATCCAATTAGTGGATATTGCTCGCTCTTTCTTTCCACCCCTCCCTCTTTCTTTAAAAGTCCTTGTCTGATTCCCTCACTCTTTTGAAAACACCCCAAAGTAAGCCATAGATCATGCTGAGGTCAAAGGAAAAAAAATTACGAAGAAGAATATCCAACCAACAGCAGTCTATGTAACAATGACAGTTCTCATTTATTATCTGGCAGTCATGTGAGTTTTAAAGCCACCAATCATCATCAGTGGAAGAACGAGGCTACGAGCCTGACAAGGAAGATCCGTCCACACTGGTGTAATATTCAATTTACAGTCAAGGCTGCTGACTTTGGAAGCACAAGGAGGAAAAAAGCAAGAAATGATATCCTACTCCAAAGTCAACTTGGCTTTATGAAAGAAGAGGCTGATGCTAGGAGAGTGTAAGGTCACCAGCCTATGCAGAAATGACAGCTCCAGTTCCAGGGCCATCCTCACCAATAAACAAAGGGGGGTAAACTGAGCCAAGGGGCAAGTGAAGAGGAAGGGGGACCTTCTGGCTTTTTTTGGACACCTCAGGCCATTTTCTTTTTTCTTTATTTTTAGGGGGGTGGGAACAGACTAGCACAAGCCGTATGACAGCTGGGCATTTCTTTAAGCTTGGAGGAAGCAATCTGCAGTCCTAGGACTTGATTTGTTCCCTCTGTCAGTTTTTTTGCAGTGTGATGAGGCCTCCATCAAGTGTACATCAAGAACATTTGGCAGCAAAGCAACAAATTATGGTGGCATAATTTTGGACTTAAAATAGCATATAATAACAACAGGGAAAGAAGTGTGCTAAGCTTGTAACAGCTTAATGCAAATATTAATAAGGTTTTTTTCCCCAAAAATTCTTCAGTGATAATTTTGGACCTGATTTGAGCACCATTGTCGGGTACTATTTTTTGAAAAACTGTGGTCCAAAGCTAGAGAGAGTTTGGGGGGCAGGTGTGCACTTTTAGAAAATTAAGAGCATGTTGCAGGCACTCTCTCAAAATGACTGATATATACTATAGGTATAATCATCATACAACACCCATTTACTGGAGATCAAACCGTTGAGGTCCTCTTTGTCTCTCCTCTAACCTTCACCCCCTAGATGATCCTATCACCTCAGTTTATCTTGGAGTTTGGATTTGTTTTCAGCAGCTGGGCATATTGCCAAACAAAGCAACTGGGCTAAACTTTACACCATTTGTATTTTCCCAAACCAGTGAAATGTTGGAAAGAAAGAATGTAAAGGAGCCCAGGGCTTTGCCTCTCTGCCTGTCTATTATCTGGATAAAAACAGAACAAGTCCAAACTTCTCATTGGGGAAAAATTAGCAGAAGGTCTAGTTCAAAAATGGGCCAAATCTAGCTGGGGGCTGCAGGGGAAAAATATCTCCTGGAGGAGATGCAGTCAGGCAATAATTTTGAATGTTGCTGATTGCTCCATTCTAAGCCCTCCTCCACTTTTGATCACATGATCCAGAATGTATGCAGGCTTCCCCATTTTTGCTAGTGCACATATACCCACAAACATATGCATAAAGATACAACATGTTCCTAGACACATGGAATAAAATACGTAGCCTTCTATGACCACTAATGGTAAAGGAGTTGGACAGAAATCTATGAAACTATGCTCTGTCTTCCTTCCTGACCTTGCTTAATTTTCTCAGAATGCTTGTGGGACTGATACAGAATTGGAAATAAGAAAAATGCTAGAGATTGGCACATAGCTGTTCAGTATGACAGTTTTCCATTTTTTAATTATAAATGAAAGAAGCAACAAGTATATTGTAAGCAGATGTAAGGCAGAGAGCATGCTGAGCACCACAAAAGGTGTCAGAAGAGACATCCTGCCCCCCCAGGCCCCATGTTGCCTACCTCTGATGCAGTCTTATCAGAGACCACCAAACATCAGGTTCAAAGCAAACATTTTTGGCTAGAGGCACCACTGATTGCTAAAAACTCATGACTTCCACCAGAGGAGGATCCACTGAAGACAATCCAGATTTCAACTTTTGGATTACACAGGCAAAACCCTAAAGCATCTGATTTTATAAGAGGCATGGAACCAAGTCCATGCAAGGCAGAATCATGCTTTCCTGAAAGAGCAAGAGAGAGTGACCTCAGAGCCAGCCTCAGGACTGGCCAAGATTTATTTTTAAATCAAAATACCTTATTCTCCATGGAAATGTGGAGAGATTTCATTGAATGGTTCTATTTCTGCCTTTACTTCCTCAATGCTTCCTTAACTTCTTCGTATTCCTCTTGTTCTTTCTTTGGATTTCTTATCAGGCAAACAATTTCTTATCTACTGTTTTATAAATCCAGCTTTTCTTCCAGGAAGAATGGGATGGAGCATGTGGCTACTTCCATTCCTCCAGAATGGGGGGAGATGGGCCGTGATATAAGTTGGAAATATAAATCCTTCAAACAAGCCAGCAAAGGTGGTTAGTCTCAAATATCATGACTGGCCTAGAGTTACCTAATGAACTTGCTTGCTCAATGGGAATGTGAAAGATCTTCCTAGAGAAACGGGAATGATGAAGTTAGCACTTGCTGTGGTGAACCTTTCCTGTGCCTCACAACCTAATACAGTTATATATCTAAGCAAGTGCTCCACCTTTGCATGAGTGACACACTTCTGGCTATCAAGGGAGGGGAGTTTGGATTGCACACTTAGTTAGCAAATGTTTCTCCCTGATTTCCATGCAATTTAATTGTCTCATCTTCCTTTCCCTAGATTAAAATCTTTGCATGTTAACACAAGAAAATATGCACACATCCTACATGTAGCCAAAGAGGAAAGGAATCATCATCCTCTTGGTGTAAACTTTTTGCTTTTCCAAAACGTGACTGATATTTATTAGTGGGGACTACAAAACCTATTTACTCCCAGTGAGGCTTAGCATCAGGGCGCAGCATCTCCTAAAGGGCTAGAGTCAATACTATTAAGGTAAATAATGGAGAACATTCCAAGATTGTATTAACACTATTGATTTATTCATGATTGCACAATAGAAGGTTATCTTTTGTTAATTGACTTGGTAAATAAGCATAAAAAACGTCACCATGGAACACAAGTGCAGATAGCCATTGTCGGCTGGACAGTGTGGAAGGACAGGCCACCTTACCCCCCAAAGGATGCCTTCCACATATTTTGCACTACAACTCCCATCACCCTGAACCCGAAAGACCAATGCATCTGGAAGGCATAAGGTTGGGAAGATTGCTCCTGATTTCTTTTTTCTTTTAAAAGAACAGGTTTTAAGTGCCAGCTCATTTTTTCTCAAGATAGGACATTCCTGAACTTTGTCATAGAAAGACTCCACAAGTCAACAGAAAAAAAAATGGCTCACACGCCTTTCTGGGTGTAATTAAGATAAAACAGAGACGGCTCAGCTAGTCCTGGGCACTGTGTTGGCAAGAGTGGGAACAAGAGGATCAATAGAGCAGCAAAGGGGCATGACCACCGTGGCTACTGGATTTCATTAAATTCTCTGAGAGAGTGACATTTGGAAAGCAGTGGAGAGAGAGGAAAAAATGCTGTGAAAAAGGAGTTGATCTATTTGGCCCCAAAGCCGTCAATCAAGACACCAAACGGGGGCACCCAGTGAAATCAGCCACAAAGGCATGGGTGATTCAAGGCAGACAGGAATCTCGATCTGACTCAAGATAGGCTCTGGGAATTGAACAGGGATATTTCCCCTGACCGGCTGCTAATGTAAAAGAATTCTGCCACAAATTCTGTTCATTTGCAATGTCTGTTCCTGCTGGACTTTGGGGGAACAACAGCCTTCAAAACCTGGGCTGGCTGTTGCTGTTCCCTGCTCCAAAATAGACAAGAAAATCATACCGGAAAAGATGGTCCTGTGCTAATAGCTGTGGACAAACAGCAGCAGTTCTGTCTAAAAGAAGAATGTACATAGGGAGAATTGGCATTGAAAAAGCAACTGTCTAAAAACAAAGGGAGTTGTATTTATAGAAAGAATTATCCAGCAACTTACTATACTTTGACAGTGAAATAAATTAGGGGAAACTCTGTATATTGTGTGGTGATCAGCCTTGCAATTTCTCAGAAGCCATCTTCCTCCATAGAAAGAGGCTTCAGTTTTTCTTCCTCATGCTCAGGGGGCTTGAGAATTTCTTCCACATTTCTCTAGGCAGGGCTTTGGGGTTTACTTTATTGTTGGAGGTGGCTTCATCACTCTGAAGCCAATCACTTTCCAATCTGAGAAAGCCATTTGGGAAGAATCTCTATTTAATACCTTCCTTTGGGATTGAATTGAACCTTGGGGAACTGTGAAGGGTGCAGACATTCACATATCTCTCTCATATACCGTGTGTGTGTGTGTGTGTGTGTGTGTGTACACACACACAGAGACACACACATATTTTATAAAGAGTTTTGAAAAGAAGATAACAACTAACAAGAACAAATATAAAGTAAAGAAAAGAAAGGATAAGAGAAAAAAGACCAAGACAAAAAGTGCAAAAAGAAAGAGTGAAAAGAAATAGAAAAAAGTAGCTTCCGATTTTCTTTGCAGCAAATATAAGCATAATTACAAAATTACCTCTTACTCTATGGTTACAAAAAGAAAGGCTCTCTTTTTTCTATTATCTATTTTTTCTAGTCAACAAAGACATAAATCAAAAGTTCATTTTTTTTCTGTTTCATCCAAAAAGTCTATAAAGGTTTTCCAGGCAGCAACAAATGTAGATATTGTCTTTTCTCCAATCAAGAAAGTCAGATTGGCCATTTCTGCAAGTTCCATTATCTTCACCAACTATTCCTCCATTATGGGTAGTGCCGAATATTTCCACTTTTGAGCATATAATAATCTTGCTGCAGTTGTCATATATAAAAATACGAAATATAATATAAACTATAAAAACAAAGTTCCATGACTTTTTTCCAGCTGTCTGTCCATCAATCCCAATAGGAAAGCCTTTGGTTTCAATAGTATACTAGTCTTTAAAATCTTCTGAATTTGTGTACTGTATGTATTTGTATCCAAAACTTTCTAGCTTTTTTACACATCCACCAAACATGATAAAATGTCCTTTCATGTTGTTTACATTTCCAACACAAATTCAAAGTACCTTTATACATTCCAAACAATTTCATAGGTGACATTTACCAACAGGACATCATTTTATAAAAAAATCTCTAAGATTAGAACATAGTGTAAATTTCAATTCTTTCAACCACATATTTTTCCATTGTTCCATTTGTATATTATAACATATATCTCCTAACTACCCTGTAATAAAAAAAATGCAACAACACAATATTTCACCAGGACAATTTCTGTGGTCCCTAACATTGGTCCCTAACATCAGCCCTCCCCAATCTGTGGCCTCCATATGTGTTCGGAGTGTAGTTTTTCAAACCCCAAGCCAGCAAAGTTGTTAGGGATTCTGGGATTGCAGTTCCTGGGAGAGCTCTAGGTTTGGGAAGGTGGCCAAAAGCCAACTACTCTTTATGAGGTAGGAATGCTAGGAATAAAGACACCATCCTAGGATAAGTAAGGTCTTCTTCAAGTGGATCCTTGGTAGCTTCATGTAGGTTTTTTCTTCAACAATCAGAAGTGGCTTGCCTTCTTCCAGATGTATTTTGACTTCCTACCCTAGCTTACAGCCTTGGAATTATTTAATGGTTTCCCATCTAAATGCTAACCAGCTTCAACCCTTATTAGCTTTGGGGAGGTCAGCCAAGAATGGCTAAAGGCTGCCTCTTGAGCTGGGCAAAGTAAACTATCTCTCAAGCTGAGCTCAGTTCTTAGTGACTTCATGGATATAGCACATTTTTTTCTTGCAATAACATGGAAGTAATTTGTCATTGCTTTCTTTCTTTCTTTCTTTCTTTCTTTCTTTCTTTCTTTCTTTCTTTCTTTCTTTCTTTCTTTCTTTCTTTCTTTCTTTCTGGTTTAAAAAAATCTAGGTTAGGCTATGGCCTTGGGATATCCTGGAGTCTTCAACAATGGACCAAGTCTAACCCAACTCTTTTTTTTTAAATATCATCCAAGATCAGCTACCAATATTGCTCTGGACTTTGCTCTGATGCTAAAGTTTTTCAGCTCTGAAGCTCAAGTTTTTCAGCCATTGCCTTGCTTACTGTGACCAACCAATAGGTGTTCAAAATCACCAAGACCTTGCCTAAGTTTGGGTGAGAGAATCAGGATTTTGGGTTTTTGGGAGGACATCTTATGTTGTTATTGCTCCTGACCAGAAGCAGGATGCCTTTCTTTTTCCCAGTTGAAAGACTGGTGGACTGAAAGAACAACCCCAACATGCTGTCACTGAGAATGTGCACAAATTCCATGAGCCATATCCATGGATATGATATGATATGATATATGATATTCATTCTATTGCATCACCCTCCATTTGTAGAAACTGGTAGGAGAACAGCGACTGAGGAACTCTATGAGAATTTTATGTTCTCCTTGGATGCCTCTCTGCGTGAGTGTGTGTTTACATTGCCAGAAAACCTATGAATGCCCTCATACCATAAAAGGTCACATTGGAACATAAAATAGCCTAGCTGCAAACAAGAACAAGCCTGCATACATTTCTTGAAAAATGGCATGTGTCATTTTTCTGACATGGCTAGCTGTGGGAAGGAAGGCATTGCACATTGCTACAAAACCTTATGGCTTAGTCGCCCCTCCCTTCCCTGGAGATTCGCTGCATATGTGGATTTCCTTCATGCGGGGATACATCGCTTTATTTCTCTTCTCCACTTCTCCATTCTTCCTCTCCTATTGAATTTAAATTTCCCAGTTCACTTCACTTTCCATTCTCATAAGATCCAACCACAAAACCCATTTTTTCATTGGAGTGGGGTTGACTCCACCTCCTTCCAGCAGAAAGGCAGTTCTTATATTCTCCTCTTTTTCTCTATATTTTGTACAGGAAGCTGAGAATTATGCTGGATCAACCATAAACCTGGAACAGGTATCTAAGATTATAGTTTCGTCAAGCACTTGGAATTGAATCTGGGTTAAAAGTTTATAACGACCAGTTTTCTTAGCGCCAGATATGATTCTCGTAAAATTGATTATACTGCTGTCACTACTACTGTGCTTTTGGTGCTGAAAAAAAAAGTTCTTAAAACACTGAGTTTTGAAGACAGTATTCTCTGACTGAAAGTCAGTGTAATACTGAAATATGAAAATTGTCAGTTTAATTTTGTTTGGAAAATTTAATTTATATTTGTATTTATTTTTATTTCTTTTAAGGGGACAGCAGAAAATCAGGATTATGAGTCTTTTAATGTTTTTTTTAAAGCTATTAATTAATGTAGGTAGTTCTACAATTCTACAAAAGTGGTGTTTCAAGATCCGAAAAGCAGACCCTGCGAAAATAGCAGGAAAACGCTGGGAAAAAGAAGAAGTTCTACAATTTATTTCTCTCTAAATCAGAAGGACTTTAGGTGGTTTACAGATATATAAAAAACCCAAATAAAACAACAATTATAACATAATAGATAACATAAACTTTTAAAATACATTGATACCTCTGACTAATGCAGACACTAGTGCCTGCACAGCTGACCCCCAAGAGCCTCCAGGAAAGTCAGGTTTAGATAACAAAGGTTGGGTTTCATGCAATGTTTAGAATAGCATTTAGGAGGAGTGTCACTGCTCAGATTGCGGGAAGGGACCGAGCAATTTTCTTTGAGAAAGAGGGCTAGTAAGAGAACGTGATCCAGTCAAGAACTGATTCAAATTCAAGATTCAAAGAAGGCTCAATTCTACCTGAATTTGTGACCTGAGATCAAAAATATTTGTTTCAAACCAATTAGGGATTCAACATTCAATTCAATCCATGATTCAGTTCAGAGCATCAAAATATATGCAGCCACTTCATTTTTATATTGGTAGATGGATTGCTGAGCAGTAGGGATAATAGAACCTTTTGAGGACATTGATCGTACAAAATTTCCATTGGATAGCCTCAAGGCTTTCAGTGCAATACTGTTTAGAAACATTCTCCCTGCATCTTAAAAAATAAATAAATAAACAAACCCATCACACAGTCGTTTCTACATTTTCCAGCAAGAAGCTTATTGAGAAGTTGTTCTGAAACAATGCAGAGTATGCCCTATTTCAATTTTAAAAGTGATTTTTTTTTTTAAATTAAAAAGTGAAGTTGAAGAATCCACCAACCTTTGGCCATATACTTTTCTGGGCCAGCAATGTAATTGACATGCCTTACTGACAACATTAGCTTCTTTTGGGAATAATACTTTACATATAGTTTGAACAACCATTTTTTGGGGGAAAAGTTTGAGTGTATAATCTTGTTTAGATAATATGCTATGATGAAAGACGCATAAATTCACAGACATGCCTCCCCCCTCCTCAAAAAAATCTGCTCCAACATCTAGTGTGACTCCATAACAAACGAACTGGGTAATGCAAGAATTACTCAGTTCCTCAAACTTTTTCTGCCCATCCTCAGAGTTGTAGCTGTTGCAACGTCTCCCAGCTTTACTTTAACAGTTGTTGTTGCCATCACCCTTGACCTACTCATAGCATTTAAAAGCCCCATGTTGAGTTCTGATCACAGATGGGCAGAGAAACATCATCTGTCAAAAGGGCTACTGGCTTGGAGCTTGTGTGTCATTCCTATCCTGATGGCCCTGCCCAGGTCTATGAGGACCATGTGTGAAATTCCTAAAAGGTTCAGTTACTTCTGAGCAGCAGGGGCCAAAATAGTTGAACTCGTAATCTGTTGGAATGCTTCTTAGCTTGCCTGATATAGCTATTCTTTCAGGCGCAGAAGAAGAAGGAGGGGAGGCAGGAGGGAGCCAGCAGAAATGCTGGTGTCAGATTGCAGGCACAGGTGCTGGGCATGGAAGATCCCCACCAAGCCATACCATTCATTTTAGAAATCACAGGCAGGCTTCATCCTTTGGACCTCTCCAAATGAAAAGGGAAGATTGATCTCATATCAAGAGGATCACCAAGGTTAACTTTAAAAAAATAGATACCCACAGACCCTAAAACCTGACCGTGTAAACCACTGACGTGATCCAAAATTCTTGGTGTACTGTATTTGTACTCCCCTGTTCAATTTTCCAAGTGTACTTTATGTGCTTTGCAGTTAGAGTGTGTAGGCATTTTAAAAACTGTCCATTTATTTAGTTTCTTCCTCTAAGAGCTCCAAGAACAGCTGATCAAAAGGCTAATTATGTTTATATTTACAACAGCTAAGATCTGTCATTAAAACTACCAGTTTTAAAAAATATGGCAACCTTAAAAAGTTGGCAGGTTCTAACTTTGCCCCCTTCCCACCTATCTACACAGACGTGAAATTAAACTGAAGAATGCATATTTGCATATTTCACATTTTGTTTCTGGTTGCCCTGGGTCTCTCCTTTTCCTTCTCATGCAATATAATTTGTAAATGCCAGAAGAAGTGCCAGGAATGGACAGATGGGTCAGTTGGGTGGTGTGTATGTCAGTCTCTCATTTTTACAAATCTATCAAGCTAGATTTTTTTTTATCACCCTGGGCTTCAAGCCTCTGAGCAAAGTATCACCATTGGGATCGGCAACTCCGTTGTGAAGCAATGCAGTTGCTAAGCGAGACATCACGTGACCCTGGTCCTGCCTCCTTTTGCCCCAAAAGCATGTCCCCCCAAATCCATGTGTGGCTGTGCCTCTGAAAAAGCCACCTGATTCTGTCCTCAACCATAGCGGCAAAGTTTAGAGTGACAAATGTTTCAGCCTGCCCCCTTGTCACCTTAGTATTGCCAGGGGAATTTCCAAGGAAAGTCTCTCCCTCCCCTCTCTGTACCCAGAGCAAGCCTCCCATCTCGAAGTCTTAATTCCTCTGGCCTCTGTACAAGCCCAGTCTAACTAACACCGCCAACCTGGATTGTATATGATTAGTTAGTGAAAACTTGCCAAGTTGAATTTGCAGGCTGCCAAGTCAAGTCAATTTACTCTGATGCCTGGATTCTGCTGGAAGTCTTAATCCCACTTTAATCTCCACTGTGCCCTTGACATAATGGAATTTAGTTACAAGCCTCCTGTCATTGGACGAGTTGCGTTAACCATTTTGGTGGAAACTCCTCCCCGGCTCCTTCCTTCTTTTACTCTTGCTGGTTTACCTTGTGGCATGACGGCCTCCTCCCACCCTCTGTTTTCAGTCTAATGAACTTGGCGGGGATCATCTTGCAAATATGTGGGCCAGGAGTGAGGTGGAAGGAGGAAACAAAGACCAGCAACCTTTTTTGTTCATTACTCCTGGCCCGACCTCGTTTGATTGGGGATTTCCAGGCTAACCAAGCATCAGGTTGGGTGTATTTTATTTCAGTCTTGATTGGATAAAAAGATTTGCATAGCCGAAGCCACAGAGAGCCCAGAGTTATTAAAAAGGCAGGTGCCCTTTGAAACTCATTCTCAGCCCCAAAGAAAAGGAGAGGAGACCAACAGCTGAAGTATTTCTAACAAGGGGCACCGATTGTTTGACCAGGAGGGTTTGAGGAACCCAAAGGATACAGCAGAAGGAGGCCGGGTGGTGTCGTCTGAGAGGGAAGGGGAGCTGAACCCTGACAGCAGTTCTATTATTCGATGAAAACGGCAACATCTAAAGTGCGACCCTAGACAGGTCACTAAATCTACTCCCCAGCAGATCAGGATGATGTCCTTAACCACTTTATTAAATATTTTAAGGGCCCTTTAGAGGGATCAGAAGCCCTCTTCTTTAATTGGGGACCAGGTGTTATTTTTTAAAATGAGTTTTATTATGAGGTTTTAATCAAACGGTACTCAGTGATGTTAGCTCCAAAAAGGTATTTTCACCAGTCTGTAAAAAAAAAAAAAAAATAGGCAGGAAGCCTCTTCTAGGGTTAATGCCATGTTGAAATCTGCTTTGCGGATTCTCAAAAGTTGGGGTCCCCAGAAAGACACTTCTGGGGTTCTGCTTGGCTTATTCTAAGGGTGCTTGAGATTCCCCCCCCCCCCAAATTTCTCTTGGTATCTCTGACCTTTATTGAAAGTTGAGGAACCTATTTAGGAAGTTGCTTTCTTTCTACCAATTCAAAGCCTCCCTAACTTCTCAGACCTCCCTTCATGATGGGGTAAATGCTTCAGATGCTTATAAGGATGCATTCTGCTATCCTGCTAATTGAGTGACCAAGAATTAAAAACGTTATTCATGATTTGAGATCCTCACTTATTAATGCCTTTAAACCAGAGCACACACTGGAGGGGTATCTATAGGGAGGGGCAAGGCAGGACAAGTGACATTATGCTCATCATGACATCATTGCACAGATTTGAATTATGGATTGTATGATGTCATGATGACTGACACAAATTGCATAATTTTAATCGATGACACAGTAATGCATGTCATTATAGCTTCTACCTGATAAGCTGCGTGGTGGCTCAGCGGGTTAGACGCCAGGCTTGTCGATCGGAAGATCGCAAGTTCGGAGGTTTGAATCCCTAGCCCCACATGATGGAGTGAGCTCCCGCACCAGCCCCAGCTCTTGCCAACCTAGCAATTCAAAAGCATGCAAATGGAAGTAGAGAAATAGGTACCACTTCGGTGGGAAGGTAACAGCGTTCCGTACGCGTCATGCCAGCCATGTGACCGCGGAAGCGTCTTCGGACAACGCTGGCTCTTCGGCTAACAAACGGAGATGATCACCGGCCCCTAGAGTTGGACACGACTGCACAAATGTGCGGGGGGAACCTTTACCTTTACCTATAGCTTCTACCAGGTCCCTACATCCCAAGTCTAATGTAGCAAGGAACATTTTTCTTTAATTAAAAAACAGGATTATAGCACCAAAATAGTGAGAATGTTGGGACCAGTGCTCTTTCTCACTTCTGAAACCATGGCTTAGGGTGGTGGTAGGAAAATTGCAGTCTATTGCTTGCCAGACCTCACCAATTTCCAAGTTCCCAATGCTTTTGAGAATCCTCTCTCCCAACACTGAGCTCTGAAATTCAGCAGAAAAATGCAATTTGGCAGGAATTCCAGTAAAACATTGATACTATACATGTACTAATAAAGTTTTGGAAAAAAAGATAGCCCAGAGGGGGAAAACTCAAGCCTAAATGATTTTGGGCCAGTCACTCTTCCTTAGCCATAGGAAGAAGAAGGCAAGGGCGAATCACTTCTGAAATCTTGCCAAGAAAACTTCAGGGACTTGTCCAGGCAATCGCCAGGAGTCAACACTGACTCGAAGGCACACACAAACACAATTACTGCTATTGCTACTAATAATAATAATGGTCCCTAGTTTTGCAAAAAATACTGGGGCAATATTTTTTTGCAACTAGGGTCTATTATTATTGTTATTGTTAGTATTGTTATCATTAAAAATATTGATTAGGAAAATAAGATCAGTGCAAAGGAGCTCACTGTTGTGCTGTATTGACATAACACACTTAGCCTGGTCACTGATTTCACCCCATTTTCTCAGTTTGCACCATACATTAAAATGGGCTGGGATCACACTCTGATAAAGTACAAAAGACAGAACCAAACACTGAGCTAGAAACCAACCCAGAGTTGCCACTTTTGGTTTGCCTTGAGTTAGCACATGATGTGAACACAGCCCTTCTTTTGCTGGGTTTTACAACGGTAGGTGCTATCAGTCTAAGAATAACAGCAAACAGTCACCAGATGATATGCGCATGTCTACGGAACACATTCATGGACATATTTAGAACAAGCCTCTGCTCGGAGCTGTTTCCTCACCTCTTTCACAGTCACCAAATGCAGTCCACCCCTTTTTGGCTGACTCAGCCTTGCTCCGGAACTTTTCCGTAGAAAGAAGAGTTGATGTTTAAAAAGGAAACAGCTGGACTACAAAAGCAAAGGGGACTGGGCAGCTCCAGTTTCATTAGCAAAGGGAAAGTTGGGGCCCCCGGAGGAGAACAACTGGGAGAGGGACCACGGAAGAAGCAGAGTGGATGGTGGGAGCGGCCTGGTAGGAAACAGAGGATCATAAAGAACTAATAATGAAGAATGGAAAGTGAGAAGGAGCCAAGAAAAACAAGCAATAAATAGACAGAGGAGGGGGAAGCCAGAGGAGGAGAAAACTAGCTTGGAGCGATGAAACAGGAAGAGCGTGCGGCCTAATGCACGTGGTTGTGATTGCAAAAAATATCAGGACTTCCAAAACTGGAAGATGCTGATGGAAAATGAGCAGGGAATAAGTTAGGGTCCAGTTTTAGATTCAAGCTCCTGCCTACATAGAAGAAGAGCGGGGGAACCAGGATGGTAGCATTTTCCCATGTACTGTACAGTATACAGTATATTCCTATATACCGTATTGTACAAAGGAAGACATCTCTTTAGCAGTGGTGGTGGTGCAGAGCAGGGCAGGGCAGGGAAATGTCCTGCATTATTTTTCCCATTGGACATTTAATGAAAGAAACATTGGTTTAGAAATACATTTCAAAGGAGATGGGAATTTTGATGAAATAACTGTGGGTATTCTTGCATTGATTTTATTAGTAAAGATGTAGCCACAGGGTAGGTTTCTTCCATGGTACAATTCCCCCCCTTCAATAAAATCCAAAAGGAAGACATCGGAAGTAAATGTTTTCCATGAGGCTTTTTAAAGCAGCAGTCTGATTATTGTCATCAATGGGAAGGGCTACTCTTTAGAGTAGGCTCCTCATTGGAGAATTTCTCCTTTTCTTGGAGAAATGTGAATCAGCTGTCTACCAGTTTACCAGATCTGGTAGACAATTTCAAGACTTGTGGTACAAAATTAATCTCCTGGTGACTGTGTAATTTTTTTGGCATCGATTTGGAAATGATTGGCCACTGTTTTATTCATGTGTGTTTGTTTGTGTGTGTGTGTGTGTGTGTGTATTTGACTTATCAGTCTAACTTCCAGCCTTAGTATTTCCCAATGGATTTCTTCCATCCAAATATTAACCAGGCCTGATCCTGCTTAGCTTTTTGAAAAGGTTGGTTAGATACAGACATCTACTTCAGCTGGGGGTCCTCATTTGGAAGTGAATTTCATTGAACCCAGCGAGACTTACTATTGAGAAAACCATTGGCTTATGCAGAAGCAACCTTCTGATGGTTGACTTTCAAAGACACTAGATTCTTCATGCTTGCCATCTCTCCTTTGCAATTATTAGGAAATTTGCCCATTGTCTGTCTGTCTTTAACCGTTCAGTCATGTCCGACTCTTGGCGATTTTATGGACAAGAGCTCTCCATGCTGCCCTATCAAGCATGGCTTCTTTCAATTGCTGGATGTTCATCTTGGTATCTGTTTCGATGGTGTCGAGCCAGCGTATTCTTGGCCTGCCCCTTCTTCTTGTTCCACTAACAATTCCTAGCATCACCGACTTCTCTAGTCAGTTTGCACGCATGACATGGCCAAAGTAAGTCAGCCGTAGTCTTACAATTTTGGCTTCTAGTGATGTATCTGTTTTTATACGATCCAGCACTTCTCTGTTGGTTACTCTGGCTGTCCATGGTAAACATAACAATTTACGCCAGCACCACCATTCAAATGTGTCAATTCTTCTTCGGTCATCCATTCTTATTGTCCAACTCTCACACCCATAAATCATTATGGGGAAGACTATTGCTCTAACTAGTCTGCCTTTTGTATCTAGGGTAATATCTTTGCTCTTCCAGATCTTATTCATGCTGACCATTGCAGTGCGGCCTAAAGTTATCCTGCATTCGATTTCATGTGTGGATTTGCCATCGTGAACAATTTTTGATCCAAGAAAGATGAAATCCTGGACTGATTCAAACTCCTCATTTGCCCATTAAAAGAATGAAAGAGTTTTATTTTTTATACTTGATGTTACTCAGTCAGAGGTTACTGAGGAAGAGCTTAATCATTTTTAAATATACATGACCAAGCTGTTTATTTAGCTGCACCTTTATCTCTTCAGGAAATAATAGACATTATTAAAAGCATGAGAACAGGAAAAGTTCCCAGACCAAATTCAATGGGTATAAGACATATGTTTATTTTTTTAAATTTCAATATTGTTGGATGTTTGGAATAATGCTATTTTAAAGAAATAAAGTTTTTCCAACTTCTTTTAATCAGGGATATATATCTGATTTTAAAAGATGATAAAGACTTTGCTGATTTTGCATAGTATCACCCCGAAGTTTTTGTTAACTGTTAATGTCATAATTTAATGGTGAGCCTAGTATATAAAACTACAGATGATACTACCTTCAGTTATCCATCTTGAGCAATCTGTTTTTATAAAAGGGAGACAGATCTTGGATTATTATTATTATTTGATACCTTAAGAATACATTAAGAAAATCTGGAATTGACAGTGGTGGGTTCATTGAAGGCAGAAAAGGCCTTTGATATGCAGTTCAAATTTCTGCAGGATGTTTCCTTCATTTTTTAATAAACTGGATTGTTTTATATCAACTGGATTATAATGTTGCATTCTTATTCCTCAGCCAGGATTTTTAGAAATATAATTATTTCTTTGCCTATCTAGATGGTGCATGAAACTCATCAACGGCATCCTTAATCATTTCTTATATTTAATTTCACATTGCAACCACATAAAAGCATAAAATTGAACACAAAGTGGTATTATATGCTGATGTCATATTGGCAGTTATGAATGCTCTAATGCCAAAGTATACTGGTGTAGTATGACAGTTCGGTTAATTATCAGGTTCAATTAATGGGATTAAGCTTCATATCCTTCCCAGTGGCTTTAATGTAGCTATGAAAATTTGTAAAAAAGTAAAAGGGGTGTGTGTGATTACTTATTGATGTGATTTTTAGGATCTTGGAATAATAAGTATAATAATTATTCAAAAAAAACTTTCTTAATTTGTAGATATAAATATATCAAACTGCTCATGTCAGATTAACAATAATATAAACAGGTGGCTAAAAATCTCAGATAGTTTCAGGGGAAAAGATAAATGTTGTAAAAATGAATATCACTTCAAGATCAACGTGTGTGCTTGGGATTCTTGTTCAATACCTTTAAGGTATTTCAAGCAAATTCATGTTATTAAGAAATGTTCTACTGGAAGGACAAACTCCTAGATTTTCTCTATTTAAATTATGATTACTAATTCTAAATTCATAATTAAAATGGTTATTACTAAATTCATTGATTTTCAGCTTTATCACTATATATTTTGATTTTTACTTCTTTGTAGAATTTAAGTGATCAAGCACAAAGACCACTTGGGGTCCAAGTAGAAATTTATTATTTAATTCCTCTGCTATCATGGCACAGGTTTGGCTCCATCATTAGCCACAATTCTACTATATTGAAAGACTGCAATGCATATTTGGAAGTAGTTGGGATAGAAATATATTTTGACCATTTTTTACATGATAAACTTACCCATTGGGACAATATCAGGTATTCCCCCCTCCCAAATCATGGGCTAATAAGCATATTAATATTTCAAATATTGAAATATTCTATTGGCAAGAACTTTGGAATGAAGAACTGAAATATCCCATGTTAGCACATATATAGTTCAGGAGTTTAAAGAATATTGTCTCTTACGATCTTGAACTGAGATTAATTCAACACAATACCTTCTTTCATCTAGACACTGCAGAGAATATTTTTAATATAATTTTTATTGAAAGTTTAAACAATAATAAGAACTAATACAAACTAAAATAGAATGAAAAAGAAGAAAGAGAGAGAGAGAGAGAAAGCTAAAAGTGCAGAAAAAAAATAGAAGAAAAAAGAAAGAAGAAAAAAAGATATAAAGATATAAAAAACTGGCTTCTGATCTTCTTCACAGAAGTTATAAGTACAATTATATTTTAACCTCTCTTACATCATGACTCTCTTCTTTCTATAATCTATTCTGTCTAATCATCAAAAACATAAATCGTAAGTTCATTTTTTTCTTTTTTATGCAAAAGGTCCATAAGAGGTTTCCAGTCACCAGTAAATGTACATATTGTCTTTTCCCTAATCAAACAAGTCCATTTAGCCATTTCAGCAAGTTCTGTCATCTTTACCAACCAGTCCTTTATTCTAGGTATACTCCAGAGAATTTTTTAACAAGCGTTGCTGACAATCTTAGTATGCTGGAAGTATGAAATGCTGGAGGGGACACTTGTACTAATATTGCCCTATTTTGGTTTGGTCTCTAAGTCTGTTAACATGGTTTTGAAAAGACTAATATGATTTGTAGATGCGAATGTGATTTTGAATTATATTCTAAAACTCTGGAAGTTAGCATTATTTGAAGTATTATGGATTTAGCAACCACAGGTATAGCAAAAAAAAATTATTTTATGATGGATGGGTATTTCTACCCTGGTTTAATCCTGGTTTAATCCTATAATTAAATTATATGGGTGTGCTTTCTACTTATGAATTGGCTCTTTATTGATGTAAGGCAAAGTGTGATAAATATTATTCTATATGGTCAAAACCTGAGATTCTCTCCATATGTGTATATATGTCAGCCTTACCAGGTGGACCAGACAGGAAACATGACCAGATGAGCTAATTCTACTTTATTGTAAGGTTACATTAACAGAATCTTGCAAGTCTGAAAGTACAAATTTCCTGTCATCTCCTTTACAGCCTGAGAAGCTAAGGAGGGTCCCTCTGGAGCCTCTTTCTCCACCCATTATGCAGCTGTGGGCTATGCCCTCTCTTATCTGACCGTTCCCTGGGCAGCATCTCTTCGCCTTGTCTCTCAAGGTCTTTCTCACATACCATTACAATATACTTATTCTTTTTTATTTTCTTCTTTCTCTGTTTGCTTTTGTTCTTTTCTGTATTGTTTTCCTCTTTTTATTCTGCATGCTAAAGCAGTAAAATAAATGTTAAACAAGAGAGAGAAAGAGAGAGAAAAGAGAAGGAGAATAGGGAAACTGGGCTTCTTAAAAACCCATAACTGATCTTAGAGTTCACCACAAGCCCTGAATTTTCCCGAGCAGCTGGGAAATTTGTCTTCTACAATCACTTGGCATGATCCTAAGCAGTGTTAACATCTATGGTGATAATTCAATATGATTTGGCTCTAATTGGACGGAGGAAATCTCCTGTAGGGATCCCCAAGAGTGTCAGATGAAGGAGGAGTGTTGATTGGAGGAGAAAGAACAAGGAAGAAAAGCAGATGTTCATCAGCCTTTTCTCACAGAAGAATCCGTTCATTATGATAAAATGCTCAAAAATACTTGGTGGTTCGAGAACAGGTTTTCTCAGCTGCCCGTCACTTAGATCTATAATAATCTGATGGACTTTCTGTGCATTACACACAGAATCTCTGGCATTGTGCTCATTAAGTTTTAAGAGAGCCAGTTGTTTCAAAAGGGGATGGTGGAAATTACAGTTGGTTCTGCATAGAGGAATGTGCATTAATCTTTTTAATGACAACGCAACTAATGGCTGGCAAAACATTACTTTTGAATTAACTTTTTTTTTCCCTGCAGACTTTTTCCCCCCCCACAAGAAATAGAGCCAAGGCCACCAAAGATTCCAGGAAAGGCTGCCTCAAGAGAAGGAGGCAGGATTTCCTATGATTTGATGTTGCTCTTAATTAGGAAGCACATTAGAAGCACATGCTCGCATGTGTGAGGATGTTAAGTTGTAGCCAAATCAGTGTTTTCTATTAGAGCTTACATTCCTTGCTTTGCCAGAGCCCATTCTGTTCTGTTCATGTTTTACAATATTTCCTCGGCCTTCTTGGAGGCCTTTCCGCACCCCCCTCACTGACTTTTCTGGCTTGTTCTGCAAAGCTACTACAATGAACATATGTGCTTGGATCCCAAACAGATCGTCTTCCTTCTTGGGAGGGACTGTAAAATGCAGCAATAAATACAAATGCAAGACAGGGTCGGAGAGGGAGGGGAGTCAACAAACTTTACCAAAGGGGTGGATCATAATGTTTTTCCAGGCTTCATCATGAAATCAGCACAAGTGGTATTGACAAAGACTAGGTCCAGATGAATGCCCTGCCCATTTATGAAGAATGGCTAGATTCACCCATCATTCTAAGCTGCAGTTTGTTTTAGCCTTGATGTGTTGAAAGCTACTGCGGTCCAATTCACATGGAATTTTGAGCAACAAATCATGGTTTAGAAGTTACAGTGGTGGCGCTCATGTATCATTGATTAAAAAAACAGGACTTAGTGCAAAGTTGGAGCTCAACCTCTACTTTGGGAAATATTTTAAGGAGGTGAGATAAGCGAGGTTTAACTCAGACTGCAGGGGAAGGTTTCCCAAGTCTCAAGCAGGTAAGTTAAGAATGGCAGAAATGAGAACCAGAGATAAACTGTGGAGAAAATCCACTGGCAACAGGTAGGTAGGAACATGGCTAGTTTGAGCCAGTTAGTAACAACCAAGAAAATAGAATTCAAGGACTCTCAGCTAATCAAGAAATTCATCAAAAAGACCACCACAGAACTTCATGTAGCTTGGAAGAAGGGTGTGTGACCCCTATGGAGCCCATCTGCATTACATGGAACCAACTGTTCATCATGATGCTAAAATTCAGTGCCATGTTATTTTCCAATTTTGTTTTATATATACTGTATATCAGTTGTGTGTCCCATCAAGATACACACATGTACGCAGAATGAAATATATACAAGAACAGCTCTATAGGTTTTCAGCTGGTAGAGGATTTAACCCTAACAAATTTAAGGTTGTATATGGAATTTTTATGTAAAAATGTCTTATTCACTGGTCAAGTGACAATAATAAAGTAAACTCTGCTTATTCATACAGTACAATGCAGTATAGTACAATACACTATTTTTCATATAACACTAACATAATGTAATATAATAGAAGCTAGATGAACATGAAAGGGGTAGTTAGAAAGAATAGTGAGAACAGGAAAAGAAAAAATTGCTGAGCCAAGAGAGAGGAAAGGAATTTAGGGAAGAGCAGGAAGTAGAAACAAGATCTGTTAACTGCTGCATACTCACAAATGGTTTGTTGGATAGACAAAGCAGGGGATGTTGATAGGACAGGAAGTAATGACAGGAAGGACGGGACAGGAAGTAATGTTGATGTTATAAAAATAATAATAAAATCCATGGAGCAGAGGAGGAGGAGGAGACCTAGATCCTAAATGAGCTCTTGCAAAGATTAAGGTTTAAGTTCATGCTTTCCTTTTGCTCCTAATGCTCCTCGCTATTTTATCTATCTATCTATCTGTCTATCTGTCTATCTGTCTATCTGTCTATCTGTCTATCTGTCTATCTGTCTATCTGTCTATCTGTCTATCTGTCTATCTGTCTATCTGTCTATCATATTTATATCCCGCCCATCTCCCTCTCAAGGAGGGACCCTATGTCCATTAACACCCAAGCTTCTGTACTTCATGCTCCACCTCACTCAGTCCTAGTTTTGGTGTGAGTGGTTCAACCATAGCTCAGTGAAGGATAAAGATTCAATGCTTCAGTGCTTCAATCGCAATACAACAAATGTTGAGGAACACATGGCAGAGGGTTCCAAAACCACACAATTATTTATTACAGCAGCAAAAGGCAACTCCAGTTGGGCCATGGATCTCCTTTGAGGAGCATCCCATTCAAAAGTGATGGGTGGGGCCGGGTCTGTCCTCTGGGGTGAGATCTCAAAAACGTCAAGCAGCCACAATCATCTGATCAAAGTCCCACCCACTTTGGATGTGGATCATGGATTCAACTCATGCACAAGAAGTGTGGGGCTTCAATCAGGCAATTGTGCCCACATCTTGAATTTTTTGTCACCCCCTCCACCTGCAGATGCCTCTGGTGTTTAGCTATTCAAAACATTTCTAAACTATTTCCCATTAAAAATATCAAAGCAGTTTGCAATAAAATGTAACTAGCTCCATTTAAATCACAGAGTGAAATATAATTAATATAAATAGTATATTTAATAATTTCCCCATTTTGCTGCATAATGTTACAATTTGGGAGGCAATGCTTGGAGTAGATCTGGAAGCTGTATCTAAGAATTTTCTGTATGCATCCCTAGATGCTGAGATTTGTTTTATGACATGAGGTGTAGGGGATAACCTGGCTCTGCCGCCTTGCCTGGGACCAAGGAAGGGATAGTCACTCTTGGGGATGGCTAATACCTTAGAGAGCTCCTCTCCCACATTGGATTAAGTTAGATCGTTTACCACTCTTGCCTCTTGGATTTTAATCTTGTTTTATAATTTGTATTTTTATATTCTCTATATATTTTATATTTTATGTTTTTTGTTTTTATTATTTTGTTGTAAACCGCCCAGAGTCCCTCCGGTGGAGGGAGATGGGCAGTGATATAAATTTTATAAATGAATGAATGAATGAATGAAAATATATATAAATAAAGGGTATTGTTATCTTGTTGATTACATATCTTTCCCTCCTAAATTGTTTTAACTGCATTTTAGAATAAGCTGTCTCAAATTCTGAAGATAAGAGTCTGGGAGTAGGATCTGAATTGGGCAAATTTGAATCGTCAGTGGAGAGAAGCAATCTGATTCAAATATTGTTGAATTGTTGAATTGATTTGGATTTGGACATTTGATATAGATTTCTGAATCTGGATGGAAAAAGTTATTTGTGTGCACACATAGATGGATCTATGATGCAGCCCTAGAAGCTTAGTAGTTACTAAATCAGGCATGGACAATCCATGTCCCTCAATATTTGTGGTCCCCACAGTTCTCTGCTACTGAAATTTAGTAGTAAAATGGTAGCTTTGATGAGAACAATTTGAAATTTGAAAGAAATTCTCAAGCATCCTGGATTTCTGGAGGAGCCTATTTCACAAAGGAGAAAAAACAATACAGATGCTGAGTGTAATGTATAGCAAGGGCTGATGTATGGGCCAAAAATAACTACCCATTTTTCTTTACCTGTGAACAAGTCTTCAACCTCAGTCCACACAATCCACAATACATTAGATGCAATCTCAGAATCTCAAACTTTTAATAAAAGTCCCGACATCTACAGCAAACGCTTGCTATTAGCTCCATTGCTTCCTTCCACCACCAAGAACTTTAAAGTATGTCTACCACTAGAATCTGCATCCAAATATTTCCTGTTGTGTCTTTCTTTCTTTCTTTCTTTCTTTCTTTCTTTCTTTCTTTCTTTCTTTCTTTCTTTCTTTCTTTCTTTCTTTCTTTCTTTCTTTCTTTCTTTCTTTCATTTATTTCCACCATTGACAAGCACATGAGTTTCTGAAATATCCTCAGCTCTTACTCTTCCTGGTTAACATCCAGTTAGTTAATATTTAATTGGGTTCCTGTTTCCTTTTCTTTCCAACTATCTCTTTATGAAACCTATAGATAGTCTGGTTTTGGGAGGTGATTTTCCTTGTGACAGATTAAGGATGCATTTGTGGCTCACTAGGCGGACATACCACTGAAGGAGATTTTAGCCCTGGAAGAATGTAATGTAAACAGGCTAATGTACTTATAGAATTAGCTCAAGTTCCAAAATATGTATTTACTTTATACATTATAATGGCTTTTGAAGAACCCATTAGAGCATGCATTGCTTAAATAATATACACACCAGAATTCATACTGAACTAAGACAGGTTTTTTTTTCTTTCCTTACAAACTTCATATGTAGGTCTAAAGTAGACATGATACAGTCACATGGTTCCTTAACCAATGTGCCTATTTTAAAAATCAAGTTACTCCCCAAAATAGAGTTTTGGAAGATTGTATGTTTGAAGGCAGGTGGAAGGGGTATTTAACCCTTTCCTGTAGTTTTTTGCTTAAAACAAACAGAGTTGCTTTTCTCCCCCTCCTGAGAAATAAAATACAGTTATCCAGACCTTTTCTCCCCCAGGCAAAAAATGTGAGTGGGCATAAGTGTGAGTATGTGTAGCTATATGGAAAAATATTGTTAAGCATTTCTTCCTTTGCCCATTACTCCCCTATACAAGGTTGCCCAACCATTTCCAGGTCAAATTGCTGGACCAGGGAAGATGCTTGACCCCTCTTTGCAAATGTCCCATTGAGCAACTGGTTGGCCACAATGAGAAGAATCTGCTGGATGGGTCTTAGCCTGATGTTGTAGGGCTATTCTTATAGCCTCAAAGAAGCGCTGTTCTTTCTCTTATAGTCTCATGGTGCATTAGAAAGAACCTTCTGCCTTTCCTTTGTAGCTTCTGGCTGTCCTGCTTTCCAACCTGGAAAAGCCCCCCAGAAGGAGTTTCCTTGCCGCGTCTTCCCCTGGGATTGAATGAAAGGCTGTAAGGCCAGGGAGGCTGCAGTCAAAGAGAGAGGGCTGTGCAGTGACGAATGGAATCTTCACTCCCCACTGCATAACTATGACAAGTATAAGAACCCTGGACTATCCTGGAGGATTTTCCTGAACTTTCAACCCCATGCAACAACAAACAACTGAACGAGAAAAGTTAAAAATGCAGAAATTTGCAGCATAGGAGGACTGTGTTAATTCAATATTAATCCATAGTGGGGACTTCTGGAACTACTGCTGAGTTAATAAAAAACCAGATATACAGAGTGTGGTTGCGTATTTGCCATCCCATCTTGTTTGCCCATCTGAAGTATCACCCCGTGGAAATTGTTCTTTTCTTTGCCTTATGTAATTAAAGGTAGTAGACTAATAGCAATGAAGCTCTTGTCTTTCGCTTCATGGCCCTCTTCTGCAGCCTCCCTGGATTCCTACCTTTCCATTAAATCCCAAGGAAAACCATCAAGATGGAATTCCTCCCACTGGTCTTTTTCAGACTAGGAGGGGAAGGCAGCCAGGGAGACTGCGAAGTGATGAAAAGATGTGTCCAGAAAACAATTAAACCATCAATAGCCCCCTTCTCCATCTCATACTGTATGTGGCAGTAAGCTCAAAAGAAATGTGAAAGAAATTCTCAAGTAGCCTGAGAATAAGAATAAACATTATTTACAGAAGAGGGAATATTTTGAAAAATGGCAAAGCAGATTCCAGCCTGGCATTTATATGAGTGTGTAAATGGAAGAAGTTCCACCTTTGGGCCTTGTTCAAATCGGGCAGCCAGGGAGAAGGGCTGGAGAAAATGACATCACAGAAAACGGCAGTGGTGGCAACAGCAATAGCAGCTATGTTTTCTGCAGTCTCGTTATAGTTCGAGTCACTCAGAAAGACCATTGAAAGAAATGCGAAATAAATTCCCAAGTGTCCTGAGAATGAGGACGAAAGCCAGAAGTTTTGGGGCGGGTTGGGAATGGCACAGTAGTGATTTTTTTCAGCTTTTCAAAAGGAATTATGTGCCCTGAGTGGATGTAAGGTTGGATCCAAGCCAGTGCATTTGTAAATGAGACAAATGAATGACTGATAAAAATCTCTCTACCTGCTGCTACAACACCCTGTGGATTCCTTTGTACAGATCTGCTCTACTGTAACATGTAAACCGGTTGTATAAAGATGAGCTTTTGCACAAATTGCTTGACTTACATGTGCCTGCTCCGTGCATATTTTATTGAAGCCAACCAGATTAGATTGTGTTTTCCAGCAGTGACAGCCCTGAAACATGTGTTCCATGGGCTGTGTACATTCTGTCTGACATGTTTCACATTTTGTTGCAAGACAGACTTTGATAGGACTTATCTGCGGTAGAGGAATTTATGACCATTTTACTGTCTATAGCATATTTGCATTTCAAAACTGTGTTGAAGAATGGCTGTGCTCACCTGTTGAGTCTTGCCTAAAGTTGGAGCATAAACTCTCCTGGGGATGAAGCAGCATCTTGTGTTATGGGTTCACTGGAGAGAGAACTGGACAGCAGTGAAAGATGCTATGCTCAGCCTGATTGTACAGAGATAAGAAATCGGGGCTGACACCTCTTGTGACTGATGTGATCACTGATTCATTATGATCTTGTCCACCTTTTGAAGTCAGCAGGGAGCACTCTATAGCCAGGCAAGGCCTTCTCTGCTGTGATTCCCAAACTCCTTGTAAAACCCCTTGAGGTAGGACATGCTCCCCTTACATTGGGTTAGGGCTGCTTCTCTTAGCCTTCCTCTGGCATCATTACTACTGTATCTTCAGTCACTGCTCTAATAGATTTATAGCTCATTTTCAGAATTTAAAAAGAGGTTACAGCAAGTGCATGAGCTTTTATTTCATTATTTGTTCTGTTCAATGTTCAATTATTATACTTCAGGCACATTATGTGAAGACCTAGTCCTCTGGAGAAGGCTCTAATGAAGGGAAAGGTGGAAAAGAAGAGTAGAGGATGACCAACAGCAAGATAAATGGACAGCGATGGTGCATCATTAGAAGACTTGAAGAACTAGTTTGGAGACAGATTGTTCTGGATAGAATCCATCTTTGTGGTTGTTAAGAGTTGACACTGATTTGATGGCACATAATAATCAAACCTGTTCAGTGAGCACTCCTGTTTTGCATTGCTGGGCCACTTCAGCTAGCTAAAGCATCCAAAATGGCTACCAAACATTTTCTAAGATGGACCCTACAAATGTATTTGTTTTCAAGTACTATTTATCGTAGATGGGTCTGTTGGCTCAGGCCCCTCCTGAGTCTCATGAGCAGTCTCTACACCCTCCTCCCACAACCCTGTTGCATCCTTCCTGCTACTTGTGGGCAGAGCTTAGTAGACGTGCTACCACCAGTTAGAGAAATCTTCTCTGGCAGAGGTTTACCTGGGAGGAAGAAAGCAGCAATCCTTTCCTTCAGTAGGGTGGGAAGGTATGTGCAAATGGCTAGATCCCTTTCTAAGAATGAGCACCACTGAAAGATTTCTAACTTTTAATTATCTATAGCAATGTCACTGCTTGGGGCTTGGAACCCTTTGGTATTATCAGAAGAGCAATAGAATATTTCTAGCATGATGGCTCTGTCTAAAGTAAAATCCTTCAAATTTGAAAAGTTTTATATACAAGGAGGAGGAGGAGGAGGAGGAGGAGGAGGAGGAGGAGGAGGAGGAGGAGGAGGAGGAGGAGGAGGAGAATAGCAAAACACTTGCTACCAAGAAGATGACATGGGATGTGTCCATAAAAAATTATTTATTTATTTACTGTTCAATTTATATCACCGCCCATCTCCCCCCACAAGGGGACTCTGGGCGGTTCATCATCACCAGGAGTTTGGGCCAATTTACTTATTCACAGACCTAATTGACTGCCTGATCTTTCATGGTAATAGATCAAATAGAAAGATCTACTGTTTTTGACCAAATGAGGGGTTCCAGAATCAACCTCACATGAGCTCCAGGGATGCCAAAACACAAGTGATGCCAAAAGCAATTTTTGCCATTTAAGACACTGAACAAGTCAGGCAGAGATCTGGCTTTTTATATTGTTTGTTTGTGTGGCAAGTTCTTCAGTGTGATTTTAAATACAAGTGTTAAATCCTTCATATATATCCCAGCAACATAATAACCAGTGTTTATTCCTCTTGTATATTCCCTCTTATGTACCATTCCAATTTTGATGAAGATGGGTAGTCTGCATCTTAAACTGTCAAAGGCACTTATGAACAATATAACTTTGTGTACAATACTGTGATGAGGGCTTGACTGCATTATCCCCATTCTTTGATAAGTGTAGGTCAGGAGTCAAAGAACTGCTAGCTTTTCTTTTTCTTTAGATCTCAGCCAAAAAGCTTTCCATGTTTTAATAAGCAAATTCACCAGATAATTACAGAGTGACAACATACATATACTATAACAAGCATACTTGTTTTTGAGTTGGCATTCTTGGGGATGTTTGTGGGGTGTGTGTATTTATGATTCCATCCAAAGAGATGGATTCATAAACATAATTTCAACTTACCAGTGGGGAAAAAAGAATTCCTTCTTCTTTCCTATGGCCACACAAAAGAAGTTACATGCATACACATACACAATGACACACACACATGCACACACACATACACACACAGAACTAAATAGCAAGACCTGACATTTTAAGCTGAGAAATACACAAAGCTAATTGTTAAGATTTCTGAGAAAATGTGCTTAATTAAGAATGGGTGGCTGCTATAGTATTCTCATGCTAAGAATGGCTACTAGCTATTGCACATAGTTCCTTGAAAGGAACTCCAATGAAATCTTAGGAAATTCCTGATAAACCAGCTACTTGACTATGGAATTGACTACTCGGGGTATGTTGTCACTCAAAGGTTGTCAAGCAGAAGTTGGATAGGCATGTCTTGGGAATAAGACAATAGGGGCTGTCCTATACCAATAGCAGTTTGATTAGACTCAGATATTCTTAGTAATTAAGAAAGTTTGGTGTTTTTATGCCTGCTAAGTGATATAAATGGTGGGATCCAATCTGTAAACTTTAAACACTCACAATGATTTTCCTGGATGTTATGTAGAGTCCCCTTTGGGGGAGATGGTGCGGTGATAAAAGTCAAATAAATAAATAAATAAATAAATAAATAAATAAATAAATAAATAAGTATTCTGCAGATAGTATTCTGCATAGATGTACAAGCCATTGTGAAACAGATCTGAGCATACTCAGAAGTAAGTGCCATTGCATTCACTGAGGTTTACACTCTAGTAAGTATACCAAGGATGGTGCATACATGCTTGCATGTTTCTGAAAGGAAGAGTGGGGTGTGAGTTCCTGTTCTGACTCCTTTCAGTTCCAAAAAAAAAAAAACCAGGCAAAAACAACCTTATTTACGAAAGCTATTAAAGTAATCTAAACCTCACATTAAGCTTTGCTGGCACAGCAGTTGGTTCAATCACAAGCACATATTGCTGTCACTTAGATACAAGATAATTTACTATTTTAAGGATCGTACAATATAGTGAACTTGATTTTTGTGGTGTGTATTTTCCTCCTTTTCCTTTTTTGTTCCTTGCACTGCCAAGGGATTCTTCTATATATATTTATATATGATCTATCTATCTATCTATCTATCTATCTATCTATCTATCTATCTATCTATCTATCACCGGCTGGGTGACCTTGGGCCAGTCACTCACTCTCAGCCCTAGGAAGGAGCCAATAGCAAACCAGGAGACTGAGAGTTCTAGTCCCACCTTAGGCATGAAAGCCGGCTGGGTGACCTTGGGCCAGTCACTCTCTCTCAGCCCTAGGAAGGAGCCAATGGCAAAGCAGGAGACTGAGAGTTCTAGTCCCACCTTAGGCATGAAAGCTGGCTGGGTGACCTTGGGGCAGTCACTCTCTCTCAGCCCTAGGAAGGAGCCAACCAGGAGACTGAGAGTTCTAGTCCCGCCTTAGGCATGAAAGCCGGCTGGGTGACCTTGGGCCAGTCACTCACTCTCAGCCCTAGGAAGGAGCCAATACCAAACCAGGAGACTGAGAGTTCTAGTCCTGCCTTAGGCACGAAAGCCAGCTGGGTGACCTTGGGCCAGTCACTCTCTCAGCCCAACTCACCTCACAGGGTTGTTGTTGTGGGGAAAATAGGAGGAGGGAGGAGTATTAGGTATTTTCACCACCTTGAGTTATTTATAAAAATAATAAAGGCGGGATAAAAATAAAATATAAAAAAAATAACAGCTTTCTCTGCAGACAGAACACATTACAAGCGAGTCTTGGTTGTGCTGGAGTGGTAACATCTTGTTGTTTCATGAGCTGGCACCACCATTGCTGCATTGCAGCAATTGTTTGAGTAGGTAGGGAGAAGGTGCCAAGTGCAGCAAAAAGTGAGTGGAAGCAGAGCTGCACACCTTCTCTTGGACTTAGTGTGGCATCAACTTTTGAATGGCCTGGCAGGGGTGGCTGTGCAAAATACAGGGTGAGGCCATACCCAAAGGTGCAAGACATGGGCAAGGGGTGAAAAATGGAAGGAAATTAACTCAGTCTGAATGTTCTCCCTTTGAATTAATTTCATTATGTCATTATAAGATTTTAAGTGAGGTGAGTTGGGCTGAGAGACAGGGACTGGCCCAAGGTCACACAGCTGGCTTCCATGCCTAAGGTGGGACTAGAACTCTCAGTCTCCTGGTTTGCTATTGGCTCCTTCCTAGGGCTGAGAGTGAGTGACTGGCCCAAGATCACCCAGCCGGCTTTCATGCCTAAGGCGGGACTAGAACTCTCAGTCTCCTGGTTTGCCATTGGCTCCTTCCTAGGGCTGAGAGTGAGTGACTGGCCCAAGGTCACCCAGCCGGCTTTCATGCCTAAGGTGGGACTAGAACTCACAGACTCCTGGTTTCTAGCCCAGCACCTTAACCACTAGACCAAACTGGCTCTCAATTTTTAATGTGGCAGAGATGATTCCTATAGTTTCACTTTTCAATTAATTCCCCAGTTTAAAGAAGTTGGGAAGCAGGAAAACCACAGAAATAAAATATATCCTCATGGTATATTCTTTTTTTCCAGGGTATACAGAGAAACATGTTTGATAGGAGGAAGGGGCAAAAGTGGAGAGAAAGAGGCAAAAAAATTGCATTTTTGTTCGCAAAGGATCTGAGGAGATGTAAGAACCATGAAATGAGGATGCTAGTTGAATCCAGGTGTAAAGACAGTGGTTTCCCTTCCTCCCTTTTGGCAAAAGTCCAAGAAGGTCTGTTCCAACTAGGCCATTGGTATGAAGATAAAGTGATGGGAAGAGCATCACTCATTTAATTTCTTTATGCCAAATTGCAGTGAAGGGCACCAGACCAGGGGTCTGGGTGAAATTGAAGTGACTGAATATTGAAATCAAATGTTCTCTCACACAATTGCACATCTTTCTATATGATGGGGCATCACACCAATTTGTAACTTGCATAAGACTGCATTGGGTGATCTAAGACAGCTGCCGAATACCTGTAGCTTCTGGAAAAGTCATATTTCAACAATTAAATACACGAGCTTTCCGGGTTTCAATGTTAGATCCCCAATCTGCTGACAATTACAAGAGCTAGCCCTGTACTGCTTAATGCATTTCAGTCAAACCATAGAGCCTTGTCTTCTAAATTGAAGCTCAGCTTATTCTCTCTCTTGCTCAAGGACAGCAGTCGCCTTTCAGATGCTTTTAAATAGTGCAGTCTTTTGGATTACAGACAGCATGTCAAGGCAGACTTATTAAATGGCAGTTTGTTATAAATTTGAAAATCGGCATGTAGGCTTCATGGAGATATATCATATTCTCTCGACTGAGGCAGCAGAATGAAGACGTGGAAGGGGGGGGAATATTGGAACAGCAGCAGAATGTAAAAAGAAGAAAGAAAGAAAGAAAGAAAGAAAGAAAGAAAGAAAGAAAGAAAGAAAGAAAGAAAGAAAGAAAGAAAGAAAGAAAGAAAGAAAGAAATCTATGAATATTTTCTATTCCCCGAGTTGCACTCGTAACACATCTCGTGGTTGTAAAAGCTGGAATTTTCTAACACGACATATACTTAGGAGAAGTTGATTTTGTTAAGGCTTTCTTGGGCTTAGTGGCCCTGCATCGAAACAGTTCATCCATTGCACAAAGCCATAATGTGGTTGGTTTGTCTTTGACTGAGCACAGTGTATGAGTATAGCCAACTGTGGTTTGCAAACCAAGATTGACGGCAGGGTTGCAAAAAGTATGGCCCAACAGTTTCTCTTTTGTGACCCCAGAACCGAAACTCGCTCACTCCTCCTTCCCTCCCTGTCTTCTTGCTTGCTTGCTCTTTTAGGTATGGGTGCAGTTTACTAGCAAAATGGATGGACGATGTTTAAGGCACATATTCTATGCCTGAAAACTCTGGAAACCCATTCTAAAACAAGCTCTGGTTTTACCTGTCTTGGAAGTGTGGCCCTCGACATGCACAGAAAATCTGGTGGGGCCTTGACTCAAAAGCAGTTGCACAGCTGGATTCATAGTCTGACACATTGTGTGAACAAAATTAGGCTTTATTCCTAGTGACAATATGGACATGTCCGTGTAGCTTTTTTGGTGGCATTACTGAAGTGAGTTGCCATTGTTTACTTCCAGGATCTTTTTTCAACTTCCCAGTCTAGTCCTTGGATCTCCTGATGTTCTTCCATCCAAATACTTATCAGATCTGATCTTCCTTGGTTTTTCTTTTGAGATCAGTCAAAGTCGGCTTAGGTGTTGCCACTTACTGTGATGAGTTTATTCAACAGGCCATGGTTAAATAAATCATGGTTTTGTACAATGAATAAAAATGGCCACTATATGACTGGGGAGGGGACTTGGGATCTGCAGTTATGGCATCATGATCTGCAAGTGGACACCTTGGTCCAAAGACTTATGAAACCAAGAACACACATGGTATAGGGGTGTTTGTTGGTGAATCCCTGCAGCCATTTCTTTGGGATTGAATACATTGATATTAAGGATGGATGCATTTATTTTCTTATTTTCAGTTTTAGTTTTGATTTATTTTCTTATCTTCAGTTTCAGTTTTGAAAATTCATCCGTTTTGGTTTCTTCCTTTTTTGCAATATATCCCTTTAGACCATCTAATTTGCCTATCATTTTCTTAAAGTGCATTAGAATGTGCATATATTTTGGGGCAAAATTCTCCAAACCTGAATTTTTGGTTATAATTTTACAGAAAGTGTTTTCTTTTTCCAAGCAATTTTCTTAATGGAACGTATTTCCTGGGCAGAAGATTCAGAACAACCAAAACTTTATTTTACAGTCATCAACCAGTTCAGAATAAGAAAATAACAAAGTAAATGAAACATTAGCAGATAAACATACTGATAAGAGATAAAGCTCAGGACCTGAATAATTCATCACTAACCTGATTCCTGAAGTGTCATTTGGCACATCCACATCACAAAATTTGGCCATGCTGAGTGGAACAGCTGTATCTGTCAATAAAAAGGAAGTATGAAATCTATCAAATTACTTGATTTATTAGTAAAAAAAAAATCAGGAGTGTCATGAATGGTAGGAGTAGCTTGATAAAATGAACAATCAAAGAAAGCATGATTCTGGATCTCACCCTCTCCTGAGCCAGAAGGCCAGATCCAGTCTCTTACAAGGATATTATGAAATTTAGGCCAAAAATTTTTGGGATCAAATATGTGTTAATATCCAAAAGATCCTTAAAGTGGACTTACAAAAAAAACCAGAACTGTTTCTCTTGGGTTTGATGGAGAAGCAGCTCAAGAAACAATATGGGACTTTGCTTTTATACATGATTACAGCAGCAAGACTTTTATATGCACAAAGATGGAAAGAACCACAAATTCCTACAGTGGAGGAATGGATGATTAAATTGATGGAACTACCGTGTCTGGATTTGTTGCTATTTGGCAACCACTTTTAGACTACTTGCTTGTGTCAGAAAAAAATGAAGTTTTGATTTTGGGTTTTAATGATTAAATGGTTTGATTTGATAGAAATAATGTTACTAAGGTTTAACTAATGGTAAGAGATTATATTTGTAAATGTATTCATATCTGTCTATGAAGGTTCTCAGTCATCCAGGTGGAATTGTCTGTAGCTTGAATCATGTCAACTGGATTTCTATTTTCTCAGTGGAAACATTTCGCTCCTTATCCAAGGAGCTTCTTCAGTCTGAAGAAGACTGAAGAAGCTCCTTGGATAAGGAGCGAAACGTTTCCACTGAGAAAATAGAAATCCAGTTGACATGATTCAAGCTACAGTGTATTCATATCTGTATTGGAGAAGGTCAGATGTCACTTTCTGTTTCTGTTTTCTGTCTGTTTTGCACTTTTATAGTTTTTCTTTTTTCTTTATGCCTGTACTCTATCTTTTCTATCTTTTGTATTTTAACTATACTCTGAAAATTAATAACGCTCTAAAAAAAAAAGGATACTATGAAATTTACTCTCCAGGACTGATGGAACATTCAGGCAAGCTAGCCTAAAGGCCCATAGTTTTCACATGCTGTCAATAAAAACAAAATTAAAAAATGGGTAAGAACAAATCTGATGGCTGCCAAAAAAAAAAAAAGGACAGACAGATGGATCCTGTTCAAAAAAGGGGGACCAAGTAGTCTGTTAGGAAGGGCATGAAGTTGGGGCATCCATGGGATTCACAAGAAGGCAGATGGAATGTCATGATGGAAGCCTCACCCCTTTTGAAGATGTGAAGAAAAATGAAATACAATATACAATGTCTCTATAAATAGGGTGAGTTCTAGCTTAACTGCAGTTGCTGATATTCTTTTGGTTATGGCTTCCTAACATACATACCTATACCTATACCTATACCTATACCTATACCTATACCTATACCTATACCTATACTGTACCTATACCTATACCTATACCTATACCTATACCTATACCCATACCCATACCCATACCCATACCCATCTAGCTTGAAGTCAATTGTTGACTTCTGGAGACTGCCTGGACAAGTCCCTGCAGTTTTCTTGACAAAAATTTTCAGAAGTGGTTTGTCATTGCCTCTTCCTAGGGCTGAGAGAGAGGGACTGGCCCAAGGTCACCCAGCTGGCTTTGTGCCTACGGCAGGACTAGAACACATGGTCTCCTGGTTTCTAGCCTGATGCCTTAACCCAGGGGTGGGGAATCTTTTTTCTGCCAAGGGCCATTTGGATATTTATAACCGGGGACCGGGGGGTGAGGGGCAGGGTTTCTGGGATTTCAGCGGACCGGGGGCCGGAGTTTGCGGGCAGGAGCCAATCACAAGCACTGGGGGGCGGGGTTTGCAAGCAGAAGCCAATCGCGTGGAAGGGGCGGGGTTTGCAGGCGGGAGCCCCACAGGCCTTAGGCGGGAACCCCGCACGCCTTATACGGCTTGCAGGCCTGATGTTGCCCACCCCTGCCTTAACCACTACACCAAACTGTCTCTCTTTAATAAATATTATTTATACTCAGTTCCTGGATTGTCTTGGAAGCTCATCTAAGCAGATCTATCCTGCTTCAGTGGGTAAACCCTGAAAAGTACGTGTTTGTGTGTGAGGTGTGTATTTGGGTGGAAATATCAGTGAACGGCCTTACATAATTTAGGAAATTATGTATTTTGAGGGATTACTTCCATTTACATACTGGTTCTTAAATTCAAGGCTGTGTAATTTTGCCATTCAAGAGTGAAGGGTTATGAATATTTGTGACTGCATGTGAATACATGAAGAGTGTGAATCTTAAGCCTTCCTGAAGACTGAGATAGGTGCTTGTGATGCGGAAGGAGTTGTGGAACAGAAGTTTAGATCCAGGCATTATGGTGAGGTTAAGTGGCTCATTGGAAAACCACTGGTATCACTTGTGAAAAGTTAGGAAATTCCCACAAAGAATACCTGGGACAGAAATAGCTCTGGGAGAAAAGCCCAAAGGGACAAGTGCCTCAATGAGGCTTATGGCAAAACTTTATTCTCACAACTCTTTATGTTTTAGCTAGAAGAGACAGCTACTATTAGGTAACTGTTTTAAGTAAGAAAGAGATTAATCCAGTTCCTTCTTCTCCTTCTACAGCAGCCTAGTAGTTTTCCACCAGTGAGGCACCCCATTCTGTCCCTGTATGAATCATTGTTTTGCTATGGCTTGCCCTTCCCTTCAATTTCCTTTCACAACAACTCCTTGCAGCCTCTTTTGTCCTGCTTGTGATTGGAGCCTTCATTTTACTCCAGATTTTGAGAGACAACCCAAGTTTCGGTTTATTCCAGGGATGCACTGGACATTTGAACTGGAAGCCACATTTGAGCCTTGAATGGTGAACTGAGGCCACATTCCAACAGTTAAAGGCAGCCAGGAAAAGGAAAAGTTTCTGGCAAAGATAAAACTAATTTTGATTAAATGTTTTAATGAACATAAAATGTGTACATTGCCATCAAATCATATTATTCCTCATGTACTTAAAAAAAAGTCTATTCCCATTGTTTGCAGCGTGTTGGCAACTTATAAAGGGTCTTCAGAGATTATACCCAAATGTTTGAAACCACACAAAGGCTTGGGACATCACACTACGGACCCCAGTTTTATGCATTCTCCATGTGAAAAGTTAGCATTCCTGGACTAAACTGATGGTCTTCCATTTCTTGTTCGCCATATTTTTAATCACCTCATTTTGTGCACATGAGTTCCACCCTCTTGTTCTTGACCATTGCAACAAAGACAATGAAGCATGGTTGGTGACATTCTTGTCTCATTTTAAACAATATATGTAAGCAATACTTTTCTGAGCTAAATCTAAATGCTAAGTAAGAGGAATCTTCCTTCATATTTCCTCATTTTTTTGTGTTCTCGTAATTTTGCATCATGCATCATCTCTAAGTAGCTCAACAAAGCGTAGCAAAGCAAATGGGCAATAATTCATCCTGATTTCCGTTTCCCAAACAACAGTCAATTAAAAAATATACCACAGTCTTTATTTTGGATCATCAGTGGGAAAAAAATGAAATTAGCACAGCCAATGCGTCTCTGTAATCTCTAAGCCCATACAGTGGGACAAAATACTTTGGTGAGTGCTCTCCCGTCAGGTGTCCAGGGTGGGAGAGGGATGTCACAAACATCAAGATGGTAGCCTTGATCATATGGGTATGGGTGCCATTTGGACTTTTTCAACCCCCTGCATATACCCGGGTTCTCATTTTGTAAGAGCTTGATCAACAGTATCTTCCTACCAAAAAGTAAGGAACAATTGATGACAAATGTGTAGCTGAGAGGTGATGGTAAAATGGAGTGAGAACTCATACTTTCTAAAGCAAGAATTGATTTGTGACCATCTACAGGGCAGAGAGAGTCATATTCCATAGAAAGAATTGGCTCTTGTGGAGCAAGAGCAATTGAAAATTTTATCCATGTGCTTTTATATTGTAATTTTTCTAGAGATAGACACTTTAAGTACATTACTTCAGTTCTGTCAAAATTCCCAGGTCATTCAGATTTGTTTTCTTCTTTTGTACTTTTATCAGATAAGGATGAGCACGTGATAAAACTGTGTGTAAAAACTTGTCAAGTCAGAGAGGAGATAACAGCTACTCAAACTTTGACTGTATGGCGGATGCTAGTAAAGTATATCTTAAGTTTTATGATTTTTTATAATCCGTTCAATCGTGTCTGATTCTCAGAGACTGCCTGGACAAATCCCTGCAGTTTTCTTGGCAAGGTTTTTCGGAAATGGTTTGCCATTGGCTGCTTCCTAGGGCTGAGAGAGAGGGACTGGCCCAAGGTCACCCAGTTGGCTTTGCGCCTAAGGCGGGCCTAGAATTCACAGTCCCCCAGTTTCTACCCTGATGCCTTAACAACTACACCAAACTGGCTCTCACTAGTTTTATGATACGAGTTTTATGATAGGAGTGTATTAATTAAGGAGATTTGTGTTTGTTAACACTTAATGTGGTTGGCCTTTGGCTGTAATAAAGATGAACTTTGCTTTGTGTCTAAAAATGGTGGCCAGATCACCAATAAAAGTAGACAATATTTAGCTAAATGAATGACATGGACCCATTTGACTAAACCAGCTTCCCATATGGTTAACAATCTCTATGCTATAATTCCTCATGAGATTATTGTTTTGGCTACCAGGCCTGGTCATTTCCAATCTTTGTTTGAACTAGAAGGACCGATGGTCTTCACGTCATGAAGATGGTCTTCTTGTCACGAACCGATGCAACTGTGGGTGTTCACATTATAACTGAGTCCCCCTAGGGGGAGATGGAGCGATGAATATAAATCAAATTATAAATAAATAAATAAATAAATAAATAAATAAACAAATAAATAAATAAATAAATAAATAAACTGTCTAATAATCTTAAAGTATATGCACTACTAAGCTCTTACCTTACTCATATTTGGTGGCAAATGGTTCCACATGCTAACTGCAATAGAAATTGTCTTTCATAAGGCAGATTCCTATGATTCTTGACTTAGGCCAGGCCTAGGGCACATGGTATCCAAAGGTTCATCCTTTGGTGGCTGTCCCAGTCTGTGATCCACTTAATCAAATGAAACTAAATTGGAAGCTGGCATTGGCAGCGTTGGAAAATAAAAGTAGGTGGCATGTGGCTGCATCAGACATTAAGAATGGAAAGCCGAAGTGTTGAAAGCCTCCTTACGAGGCTAGAAGGGGTGAAGGAAACATTCTGCCTTCTGAAACATGGTTCTTTTCTGACTGACAATAGCCAATATGGCAGTAATTTGTCAATAGGCAAATAACACTGTTAGCAGTCACTTTGTGGGAATATGCTCTCAGAATTTCAAATGTACCCACCAGCCCCAAAAGTTTGTTTTCCTAATATAGTCAGTAATGACTAAGAGATGGAGCATTGCAAACCACTGGAATGTAGTGGTCTTGTTGGCTTTCAATTGTTGCCTATATGTATTGATTTGGCCTTCCATGATCAAAAAACTCACTCTGTTGATACCAACGCTATCTTGATTGGCTCAAAATTAGGAAATTGGAAGCTATGGCACTGGAAAGTTCTATAATTCATCAAGGATCACATCCAAAAGACAGGGAGAAGGGGATCCATTTTATTTGTTACATCTGTTTTTTTCTGCCACCCTTCAAGACTGTATAAGACCAAGAAAATGAGGGGTATTGACAATAATTTAACTTTTCCTCCAAACCTGAAGTAGCTGCTATTCTAGCTACTTTTAGAAAGTAGAATTTCAACCTAGCAGTTAGTCTTGAATTCAGATTCTAGTTTATGCTAACTAGAAATGGCAACTTCTGTGGAATTGGATGACATGCTAAACTTACGGTAAACTCACAACTTGAACCACTGACATCCCTGGAGAGGACAGAGATGAGATGAGGTTAGAGTAGTAATTATACATTCCAATTGCTATGGTTTAGTGTTATGCAAATACTCTTGGAAGTCACATCCCATAATTAAAATAGTGGGTGTTTTCTATAGAGTCTACTCATTTCTTCCTACAACATAGAATACCCTAGCACTAGCAGTATTCTAGCTCCAGAATTAAACTAAGCATGCTCAACATAACCTTACAGTAGTTGTTAGGCAGATAGAAGGTTGGAGTGTCCCTGCTCAAGGAACTATTGATGTATTGATCTATAGTTGGAACTACGGTCCAACTATTAAATATCATATCAAGTATGTGAAGCAAAATGTAATCAGAAGTTGTTAGACAAAACAACTTTCCAATTTTCTCCTCACCTATTAAAAAGTAACACCCCACTCTGAAATAAGTTATGAATAAAGCATTTCCAATAACTTCATTGTTTAAGTAGTATGCTATGTCCAAGGAACTATGTCAAGAGTTGTCTAAAGATTTATCTTTAATGATTTTCATATGAAGTTCCCCTTTGGCATCAACACTCCCTCTTGGAAAAGTCAGATTCCTTTTAATCCTAAACCTTTTCTGCTCCAATGATACCTTCAGCCTAAGATGTAGACCCCACACCAAGGTTAATATGGCTAGGAATTACGTGGAAATTGAAGGCATAATCCAATTAAGGTCTTGAATGCTTGAAATCATTTAGCTTAATCTACAGTAAGAGAAGAGGCAACAGCATGAAAGGGGAGGTGAATATTGCCAAAGAAATGAAAAATTCTGGCAAACATACTTTTGTGCTATTTCATAACATTTTAGTTGGCCTAAGTTAGCCTAAGAAAGCTACTGGTCATATATGGGCTTTCAAATGATGTTGTTATGGGTAAAAGAATGCTATAATAAAGGGTAACATTATTCATTATTATCCCAGGTGGGTGGGTTGGAATAACTTGCCTAGAAATGCATGCTACAAAAAGTTTTTTTTTAATGGTCTAAATCATTTGCGTACTGCTTCTTGTTTTTGCATACCATGTCAGGATTTTTACAGTGTTACCAGTATATTACAAACTAAATTATTACTTTGAGAAAAATGGGGGAGAAACCATAGATCTCCGGTATCTCCAATGAAAAGGTGGTGGCTGCAAGGAATAGGAGAGATCTCTTTGAAGCTAGAGAAATCCTGGAGAATAGTTACTAACACAATTAGTGTACTGACCAACAGATATAAGAAACTGATTGCAGTTGAGTTGGGGGAGAGGGGCAAAATTCAGAAAAAATGGTTCTACCCATTTTGGGGGGAGAGAGGCAACGTTTTCCTTTGCACCCCCTCCAGGCCTATACACATTTGGGAAAGACGGTATTTTATGGAAGTCACAAATCATGTAAACTTTTTGGTATGGATATTTGATGACAAGAGCAAGAGACCAAGGCCGATCAGAACTTATTTAAGATCAGAAGTGAAGACTTCCCATTTCCCCTCAATTCTTTGTGTATTCTCAATGTCTCCACTATAACAGCTTGAAAAGATTAAAACATTCTATAATTAATATTAACTGGTGGGTTTATTGTTTGGTTTAGTTATGTGGTTTGAGTTGTATAATGGATCAATAAAATTAACGTATATGTATATTATATAGACAGAGAGTGAAGCGTAATTATGGAATATTTCTTTTTTAGATATGTTTTTTTTCCCCTTCCTGCTACCAACAGTTGATAGCTGACTTTGCCCTGCAGCATAGCAGTAATTTATATCCTTAATTCATGTTTTATCCTTTCCTGATGTAACTGTGGGTGTTCACATTATAACTGTCTAATATTCTTAAAGTATAAGCCCTACTAAGCTCTTACTTCACTCATATTTGGTGGCAAATGGTTCCACATGCTAACTGCAATAGAAATTGTCTTTCATCTTTTGGAAACTGGTTGCTCTTCCTTTTGCAATGAGTCACAGCCCATTCTTACTCTGTCAAGAGACAATCAGAATCTTCCACCTTGTCTCTAGACTTTTTAATAGCCATTAAGTCTCCTCATCTTTTCAAATGTTTCAAAGCTCCCTAAGTATCATTTTCAAATGCTTCTTTGTGTCTTGTATGTGTTGTGTATGTTGACTAATCCTTGCAAGAAAAGGCTAGTGCATGAAGAATAATTTTAACTCAATATACTCCTGCTGTATTAGCTCTCCACAATAATTGTTGTTGTTGTTCAGTCGTTTAGTCGTGTCCGACTCTTCGTGACCTCATGGACCATAGCACGCCAGGCCTTCCTGTCCTGCACTGTCACCCTGAGTTTACTCAAATTCATGTTCATTACATCGGTGATGCTATCTAACCATCTCATCCTCTGCCGTCCCCTTCTCCTTTTGCCTTCAGTTTTTCCCAGCATCAGGGTCTTTTCCAGTGAGTCTTCTCTTCGCATTAGGTGGCCAAAGTATTTGAGCTTCAGCTTCAGCATCTGTCCTTCCAATGAGCAGTCAGGGTTGATTTCCTTTAGGATTGGCTGGTTTGACCTCCTTGCAGTCCAAGGGACTCTCAAGAGTCTTCTCCAGCACCACAGTTCGAAAGCATCAATTCTTCGGCGCTCAGCCTTCCTTATGGTCCAACTCTCACAGCCATACATTACTACTGGAAAAACCATAGCTTTAACTATACGGACCTTTGTCGGCAAGGTGATGTCTCTGCTTTTTAATATGCTGTCTAGGTTTGCCATAGCTTTCCTCCCAAGGAGCAAGCGTCTTTTAATTTCATGGCTGCAGTCACCGTCTGCGGTGATCTTGGAGCCCAAGAAAATAAAATCTGTCACTGCTTCCACTTCTTCCCCTTCTATTTGCCACGAAGTGATGGGACCAGATGCCATGATCTGGGTTTTTTTAATGTTGAGTTTCAAGCCAGTTTTTGCACTCTCCTCTTTCACCCTCATCAAGAGGCTCTTTAGTTCCTCTTCACTTTCTGCCATTAGGGTGGTATCGTCTGCATATCTGAGGTTGTTGATATTTCTCCCGGCAATCTTAACTCCGGCTTGTGATTCATCCAGCCCAGCATTTCTCATGATGTACTCTGCATATAAGTTAAATAAGCAGGGTGATAATATACAGCCTTCTTGTTGTACTCCTTTCCCAATTTTGAACCAGTCGGTTGTTCCATGTCCGGTTCTAACAATAAAGTTGGCACTAAAATGACTAAACCTGTACAGATAATTCAGTGATCTGGATATCCCCATGGAATTGTGATACAGCTTCTTGAAGGTTACTTGTGGCTGCTTCATGGTCTTCTCAAGGTTTTTGTGGTATGTGTGCATGCTCAAAAGATGTTCCTTCAAAGTAGCTGGTGGAGTAAAGTGAGCCTAAAAAATACAGGAAGCAGGGTTTTTTTTAAACATATATAGCATTCAATCTGAGAGGGGAATGGTGGAAATTTCATCACTTCCCAGACAATATAGTTCTGCCAAGGGAAGTCAGGCCAATTTATGTTTGTTGCCCTCCCACCAAAAGGCAATGATGTATTAGTTCAAACTGAAATTAGTTTAAGATAATTCATTTGCTGAAATAAGTTCTATGTGTTTCTTTTTAAAGAAAAATGTTGGCCCATTCTCCTGAGAGATGATTGAGGGACTTACCTTTTTGAATATTTAAGTGGTTCCAGTTTTAATCCTGAAGAGAAACTAAAATTTACAGTGTCACAACTCAGAATCACTGGTTAAATATTTCCATTAAAATGTTTATTTTTTAAAATTTTTGGTATGGAGTTAAGTTTTCACATTTGATCCTGCTAGTTAAAGGGGAATTTTTGACTTCCCATTTAAAGATGACCAGCCTCTGCTATTCACATTTAAGAAATCCAATCATATATCAAGGAAAAAAGAAAAGAGGAAAATGTGAAGAGGACCATTAAAACAACAACACACCACACAGAAAAATAATAAACCTAAATAGAGGAAAGAGGAAAGGAAAGGAAAGGAAAGGAAAGGAAAGGAAAGGAAAGGAAAGGAAAGGAAAGGAGGAAGGGGAGGAGGAGGAGGAGGAAAAGAAGAAGAAGAAGAAGAAGAAGAAGAAGAAGAAGAAGAAGAAGAAGAAGAAGAAGAAGAAGAAGAAGAAGAAGAAGAAGAGGAGGAGGAGGAGGAGGAGGAGGAGGAGGAGGAGGAGGAGGAGGAGGAGGAGGAGGAGGAGGAGGAGGAGGAAGAAAGAGTGTCTAAGACTTAATGAATCCAAACTAAACGCCTCTCCACCAAAATGTCAAACATTTCTTTTAGCACAAAACAAGGCTTAAGGATTTCTCTCCTTTTGTCTCTGGGTTAATTCCTTCAGTAGAGAGAGGGATTTTCTCTTGGGACTGTTACTGACAAAGAGCCAAACAACGAATAAGCAAAGGCTCTCAAAGAGTGAGAGAATATAAATAAAATTCATGACTCCTTAAAGAGTTTCTGTTGAAAGAATGCGGAGGATTATTTAAAGCATAGACTGTAGAATACAGTTGCGCTTGTAAAGAAGAAACAAATAAAAGGAGAGATACATCACAGTATTTAGCATGCAAAAAATAGCACTGCACCTGGGTATTATTAGTGAGTTAATATGAGAAAGAGCTTGCTGTAATGTTGGATACTTCTTGCTTGCAGGTATTAGTTATGAACACGGTCTTCTTCCACCATCATATTATCATACATGATTACACACTTACTGATAGTAAGCCCCACTGAATCCAATGGGCTTTACTTCTGAAAAAATGCATTTGTAGATTGGGTTCATACAACTCAATAGGCTAGGCTAAAATGGGATTGGAAGTTTGTGAATATAAATTATTTTGTAAACCAAGACATAGCATTATAGCGTTATATAATTTAGTTGTGAATACAGCAATTGCAGTTTGTTAGCCAAGGTCCAGGTCTTGGTTGAATCCATACACATTGTGCAAAAGCATTACCAATTATACTGTGAATCAGGAGGTGTGGGTCTCAAGTCTGCCCTCCCAATGTTGATCATTGCCCTCCACAAATTCTCCACTCTATTTGGAAGCAGAACATTTAGGCAGCATTGATCTGTTGAGCATTATTCCAGGAAGGGAGAATTCTCTAACAGTTTGCCTGAGTAACTGAGAAAGGAAAAGTCTTCAAAAATGTCCTGCAAAACAGATTTTTAATAAATTTCTTCTTATTTATTATTGAATTAAACCGTAATGGTTTCTTTGTCCTGATAAGTAAAGAACATGTTGGGCTAAGGGAGAAGGTTCAAAAAGTGATGCTTTTGAGCCCATTTCCAAATAAATTAATATTTAAATAATATTCAAATTCAAATCCAGTATTAAAACTGAAGCCCTGGTTGTGTCTGAAACTCTCCCACTAACTTCCCTGTGTGAACCTAGGGATTTGGGGCTTTCCCAAAGAGGCTCTCAGTGAAAGAGGACTGGCATTCTTCCAAACAAATATTCACAGAAATGGCTCAGAAAATTATTTGGCATTCTAATTTTGTAGCACTCAGTATGGTGCTTTGTAAAGCAAATTAAATCCACAGGTACCCCTAAGAGTGAGACCTCATAGGATGAGAAGTCCTATGCAACTTCCATGCTTTGGAACTGCATGAAAACTTTCATGGGGTCTAAAGAAGCAGCACATGTAGGAATGGAGGGGTTTCCATGCCCAGCTCACTGACTCATCACACCAACTTGAAATTTCCAAATAAGGCATGTAAAGAGTGAAGAATGGACTGGGACACTTGAGTTTTATCACTCCAAAAAAATGCTTCTGACAACAAATATTAATTGGTGCCACTGATGAAGACATGTAAAAACAACAAGTGTTTTCTGCTTCCCCCACCAAAGAAACAAACACCTCCCCCCCAGTCCAGATTAGTGAACTCCTACAGCTATTTTAGGAATTTAAAAGTACTCAATTTAAAAGAAAATACTTGAAATGTCCAAGACTGCAAAAATTGAATAAATACAACATTTTGAGACAACTTGGAAAATCACAGCCAGTTTGGAAGAGTTGTATATTCTTATCAAGGAAAACAACATAAAGGTAAAGACACTCTTGAGTCAGTCTCAACTTCTGATAGCTTCATGGACATACACTTGGAGATTTCTTGGCAACCATACAGAAATGATTTGCCATTGTCTTTCTCTGTGATATTTTTTGTCTTGTCAGTCTAGCCTACAATCCTTGGATTTCCTAATGATCTTCCATCTAAGTACTAACTGTGTTCAAACTTGCTTAGATTTTTCAAAATCAGCCAAAGTCAATCAGGTGCTGTCACCAGCTGAGGAAGACAATAATGGATGGTTATTTTGGGGGTGGGGGGGAAGGAATAAGTTAAAGAATCCTTTTGATTATAAATTGTAAAAACGTTAGATTAGCTTTGCAATTTGGGAGTATGGGGTGATAAGGGAAACACGAATTTTGAACATCAACATAAAGAACAGGGTTCATGGGAACATAAAAGCAATGCCAAATTGGTAGTGTGTTTAAATATCAAAATTTGTGTTTGTAAGTTGCTTGCTGCAAAAAAAGAGCTCATTTTATGCCAGTAGGCTCAAAAATTACACATATGATAATGTTGTCTTTGTGTACAATTTGTGCACATGCAAAAAGTTTGGTGTGATGACTCCATGCCTATTTTATAGATATATACAATATTTTCTTAACTCGTTGGCGTATTTGTCTGTCATCTGATAGATTTTCCCACCATCTCTAATCCATCTATCAACAATGTCTTAAAGAGGGAGCATACTTCAATGTAATGGAGGACATTGTCATTCTTTCTTTTTTCTATGGTGGGCTTACTTCAGGCACCTTGAATAATAAGAATGGAATTTAAGTGCTGATGAATTTCCAGCAAATATTTGATTGAGTTTTTGCCTGCCATGCTTCAAACATCCAATGCTACTGATAAGTGAAGAACAACTGATTTTTTTTCACACTTTCTCCCTTCCCTTCCCATCCCCTTCTCATCACCAAACTTTGCTACTAAGAAAACTTAGCTCCATGAAAAAGAATCCGAATTCCAGCTGGGCAGTTTTGAAAATAAGATGAAAAGTTAAGCAGGCAATTGGTGTGTATTTAGGGCTCAAAACACCTTGCCTTCTAAGAAATCTTGAAGGAGTTAATCCCTGCTCAAGATAATCCACTAAAGACCATCTTTCATTATGATGTTAAAAGCAAGGATCAGTGCTGAGGGAGTGTAACAATAGGACAGGGGTACTTTCCAATTCCCCTCCCTCCAACGACATTCTTCCAAAGTTAGAAACAGAAACGGCTGTTATTCCAAGGGAGAAACAAGATAGGGGTCTCTGTCCTCTCTTGGTGTTAAATATTCAGATCTAAGGAGCAATTGTATATGCGTGGATGTATAGAAAAGCTGATCCACTGTATTAACGAAAGTCTTCCCAAATTGATAACTTTAGTTTTCCATTTTATAGAATTCTTGGGATTGCACTGAGATATGTCAACTCACTAATGCTTCAATCACATATACTCCAGTTAAAATTTTTTTTACTGCTTTATACACCAGTCAAGGGGATTCTGCTACATTAAACTCTCTACTATACTACAATATATTGGGGCATGGTGGCTCAGTGGGTAAGACGCCAGGCTTGTTGATCAGAAGATTGCAAGTTCGGAGGTTCGAATCCCTAGCCCTGCGTGCGGAGTGAGTTCCCGCACTAGCTCCAGCTCTTGCCAACCTAGCAATTCGAAAGCATGCAAATGCAAGTAGATTAATAGGTACCACTTTGGACGTCATGCGGCCACATGACCGTGGAAGTGTCTTCGGACAACGCTGGCTCTTTGGCTAACAAACGGAGATGAGCACCGGCCCCTAGAGTCGGACACGACTGCACAAATGTGCGGGGGGTACCTTTACCTTTATACTACAATATTCTGTTTTATTTTAGCATTATTTTTATGCATTATTTTAATTTTAGTTTTTACTAAAACTAGTTTTAGTTTTTAGTTTAATTGTTTTAGGGTTTTGTTCAAACAGGGAAAGGGCAAGCATTGTTGTAAGGCAGTGTTGTAAACAATGTCACAATTTTAATGCTCTCAATAGTGGTAGTGCTTAATTTCAGATGGGACAAGGTTAGTTCTGACTTTCCAAAAATTCACATATAAATTATCATGTACAAGAATGTGTTCACAGTGTTAAAGAAAACATTGATCTTGCTAGGAAGAGCTTCTTCCTATTAAACTTTATTCATTTAGAGTAGCAAAAATCCAAGTAAGACCATGGAGGTGGTAGTGATACACACAAACAATTACTTTATAATGTTTGCATATTTATAATTAAAAAAGAACAGAAAAGCAAAATAGCAGGCAGTCTTAAAGGCAACACAGTCTTGGAAAAGTGGTTATTTCATAAATTTCTGGAGGAAGACAGAATGGGATTAGCTAAAAGAGCTTCACAATTAGGGCACTGCCATTGAGAAGATCCTATTCTTGTTGCTGCCCTGTAGTTAGACCAGAGCTTTCCAAACTTTTCATGTTGGTGACACACTTTTTAGACATGCATCATTTCGTGACACACTCTTACAGCAGGGCATCATTTCACGACACACTCTTACAGCAGGGCACAAGGCAGGCACTAGGACCTGTGTAGAATCCTGGCAGGGCTCAGAGGCAGCAGCAGCTGCGACACACCCACAAACTGTAAGAAAAGGTTCCCCCCGCACATTTGTGCAGTCGTGTCCGACTCTAGGGGCCGGTGCTCATCTCCGTTTGTTAGCCGAAGAGCCAGCGTTGTCCGAAGACGCTTCCACGGTCATGTGGCCGCATGACACGCGTGGAACGCTGTTACCTTCCCACCGAAGTGGTACCTATTGATCTACTTGCATTTGCATGCTTTCGAATTGCTAGGTTGGCAAAAGCTGGGGCGAGTGCGGGAGCTCACTCCGTCATGTGGGGCTAGGGATTCGAACCTCCGAACTTGCCATCTTCTGATCGACAAGCCTGGCATCTTACCCGCTGAGCCACCACGCCCCTAAATGGTAGGGGAAGTCTAAATTTCAGGAGGAAACTATTCTATAATACCAGAATGGAGAAACCATGCTTCGTGGTTTCAGCCTCCTCTTCTCATGAAAGTAGGGAATCACAAACAATTTATCTCAGAATGAACATATTGAAGAAGTCACTTCCACCTTGGGATGGGTGGGTGGGGTGAGGATCAAAGCTTTAATCATTTCCAAATGTGCTTTGATTTCTACTATCCATTAAATAGAATGTTGAACAATTGCTTTTTATTATACTTATTCCAAAGTATTAATATATTACAATCAGATCAATATCTGATGTTTGACTCCCACCATCCACTGCAGCACAAACTAGGAGTCATCAGGACATTGTCACACAGAGCAGAAACCATCCCCACCTCCATGGATTCCAAAAAGAATGAAAATCAGCACCTGAGAACAGCCCTGAAGGCCTGTGGATATCCAAATTGGGCCTTCACCAAATCTAAATCTACCAGACCTAAAACAGTGACAGATAGGGCTGAGACTCAGAGTAAACGAAAGAACCTGGTCATTCCCTACATGGCTGGCGTGTCTGAAAAGATAAAATGGATATTTGGCAAACACCACTTACCTGTATATTTCAAACCCACCAACACACTGAGACAGAGGCTTGTACACCCCAAAGATCAAACTCCAAAACACAAGAAAAGCAATGTAGTTTATGCAATCCAGTGCAGTGAGGAGTGCTCTGAACTCTACATTGGAGAAACCAAACAACTTTTGTACAGGAGGATGGCCCAACACAGGAGAAGTAACACCACAGGACCAGAGTCAGCAGTTTATCTTCATCTAAAGGAAAAAGGACACTCATTTGAGGACATTAATGTTCACATTTTAGACAGAGAAGATAGGTGGTTTGAGAGAGGGGTCAAGGAATCCATTTATGCCAACTTGGAAAATCCTTCCTTGAATAGAGGTGGGGGCCTCAGGCACAATCTTTCCCCCATCTTCCTCCCTGCTTTGTCTTCTGTGCCTAGGAAGATTAAGACCATTTCACAAGCTCAACAGCAGCATGGTGATCTTAACAATCCTCCTTTAGATGATAAAAGGACTTAAAATAACATCTCAATATAACCATGACCTAGCCCCAGGTGTAAGGTCACACAGCTACCTAGAAACATATTTAGGATTCCCTTACCAACTTTGCTCAGACTGAAGAAGCTCCTTGGATAAGGAGCGAAACATTTCCACTGAGAAAATAGAAATCCAGTTGACATGATTCAAGCTACAGACTAGAGAAGGCTTCTGATTTTGATAGAACTACCATATCTGGTTCTAACTCTGTAGTTCGGAGGTTCGAATCCCTAGCCCTGCGTGCGGAGTGAGCTCCCGCACTCGCCCCAGCTCTTGCCAACCTAGCAATTCTAAAGCATGCAAATGCAAGTATTTTTTATTTATTTTATTTATTATTTCAATTTATTCCCCGCCCATCTCCCTTGCAAGGGACTCTGGGCGGGTTACAACAATTGAAAGTTTAAAAATACAAAAACAGTATCTAAAATACATCGAATAATAATAATAATAAATTACATAAAATCCAAGGGGGGACCGCAGGATGGACCATACCACTACGGGGCCAGCCAACCCCAGGAGGCACTGCCGCCTCTGTCGTCCCAGGACCGGCGGCAGAGCCAGGTCTTAAGGGTCTTCCGAAAGGCCAGGAGTGAAGGGGCCAGTCTCACCTCTGGGGGCAAGATATTCCACAAGGCGGGCGCTATCGCAGAGAAGGCACGCCTCCTGGACCCCGCTAGATGGAATTCTCTTGTTGAGGGGGTCCGAAGCATGCCCTCTCTGCATGCACGGGTGGGGCGGGTCGACGTTATTGGGACGAGACGGTCCCTCAGGTACCCTGGTCCTATGCCATGTAGGGCTTTAAAGGTAATCACCTTTAGTAGATGAATAGGTACCACTTCGGTGGGTAGGTAACAGCGTTCTGCGCGCGTCATGCGGCCACATGACCGTGGAAGCGTCTTCGGACAGCGCTGGCTCTTCGGCTAACAAACGGAGATGAGCACCGGCCCCTAGAGTCGGACACAACTGCACAGCTGTGCAGGGGGAACCTTTACCTTTACCTTTATCTTTACCATATCTGGTATGGAAAAATAGGGAAGACAATTAGGTGGCTGAAAAGAGTTAGCCTTTGCTGCATCTTTTTGCCACCTTCTGGTGCTCAAGTGCCCTCACTTATTATGCAACTGGATGATCAGGACCTATGATTTCTCACTCAAGTGATAAAAAAATATGCTCTATTGTATACTGAAATGGGATACTCTGTTAAGCATAAGTCAAAGATATTTCACTTCTCTAATTAGTTTTAAAATAGTGCTAGAGGTGAACAGTCACATCATTTTGCCTGAGTGGGGAAAAAATGAAAAAAAAATGTGTACAGAAAAGCTTTAAAAAAATAGAAATAGAATCTCCTTAGATTGTCAGTCAGTTCAATCCTGATTCAAGCTGTATTTATGACAATTTGCTATTGTATCTACTCCTTATAAACTCTCCCTATGGACTTGCTTGTTTCAACTTTCGTTGGTTCTGTAAATGCCTCGAAGATTCCGCCTTCCTTTCTGAAGATAATAGCAACTGGTTGCTTATTTAGATAGCATTCTTGTATCTACTATGACCAATTAATTCCATCTTTTTTGCCTAGGTGTCAGTTTTCCCTTTAGCATCTCAAAAGGACATTCGTTTATTGCCGTTGGGCAGAAAAGAGGAATAACAGCAATACGGTGATCCTGCTTGGGTTTGAATGTAGACTTCTCGCCACTCCCACCCCTCCACTTACTTCTTAGCTGAAGGAATAACTCAGATGCCTGATTATCCTAATTAAAGACGCATTTGAGGAACAGCCTGTAGTGCTGAGAATCAGTTGCCACTTAGCTACAAATGATTGCCATAGATGTGGGTGGACATGACGCACTTTGCGAGACGAGGGGGGGAGAGGAGGAAGGAACCCATGGAGAGCAATGGAGTGATGGGGCGGATAGAGATCAAGTGAGCATATGGACCCAGTCAAAGGACAGGAACACCTGATACTTCACACCTGTAACTTCAAATTGATAAACATCTGCCAGCCAGCCAGCACTGTTTTCTTCTTCTTGCCTTCTTCTCCTTTCCCTAGTTTGACTAGAAATGAGAATGGTCAACTTAAAACTGTCTAATAAATTGTTTGTTTGCTCATTGGTTTAAAACTATGTGGCCAAATCTTTCTGTAATCTTTTTGGTGATAAGGGTTGCAAAGAGTCCGGAATTTACAAACACGACACTGATGCAGAATAAATATTGATGCGATAATATTTCTCCTTAAAATATTTATACTGAATGGGATAGATAGCTTTCTTTATCACTTACTGATCATTTGATATATTTTCTGTACAAATGCCACATCTCTTTCTCCTCGCTTTCTGAACTTTATCCTAATTTAAGGGCTGGGGGCTGTGAGAGTTGTGTGCAATTGCTCCTACAAAAATCTGTGAATTTACCTGCAGTGTTTTCTTTATTTGGGGGGGGAACTGTCATCAGAAATTGATGTAGAAACAGGATGAATCAAATTGAGGACAAGATTTCACAACAGTTAGAGAAACTGAAAGTGTCAGATTTGTCCCCTCCTGCTTTTTGGCAGCATGTGGCCATTTCTTCATTTATTTCTTTGTGTTTTAGCAAACAGAAATCTGGAAAACAGCTTATTGCCATACTAAACAATTTAAAGTCAATAGAACTGAATGCTGCTAAGCTTGATTAGGGTGTGCCTTTGCATAAAACATGGAAAGAACATGAATTTAGTACATGAATTCTCAAAATTTGCAAGAATTCTGCATACCAGCATTCTTGCACATAGACAGATATACCGAAAGACTTGATCTGTCTGGAGCAATGATGCCCTGATGGAACCTACCTATGCAGAGACAGTCTATCACTCTGTAGCAAAGGTGGGTGGAAACGGTGGGGGATGGCTATACTCCTTGAAAAATCCCTAAGCCTGTTGATAAATATTAACTTTTGTGCTCACATGGAATGACACTGTTCACGTGGCAACTTGGCTTGCAGGTGGCAGCAGAAATACCCTTGTTTCTATATATTCTTAAAATTTTCTCCAAATTAGAACAAGTATTGGAAGACACCAAGAAACTTGCACAGGATATGCATGCTTATCTTATACCTCAACAGATTTCTGGAGAAATGTTTGTGTGGCATTAGCCTGAAAATTCTTGGAAACCTCAGCTAAATGTTGCAGCTGCAAAGGTAACCAGGACAAAACCCCGGAATCATGCCATTCTCTTTATTATATTTCCTTTATTATAATTTATATTAAATTGTTTCTTTCTGAGGGCAATTCAAGGGTCTGGTTATAATCTTTAAAGCTTTGGAAGTAGAATGTCCTTACTTAAAGTCCACCATCTTCAATGTGAGCCTGGTTATCCATTAAGGTTTGTTCTCACACTCTAATTGTTGCCCACATCATTCAATATTTTATTTGTGATGGCAAATCAACACTTTAACACACATGCAATTGCTAATTGTGTGTTGTGTGTCTCTGTGGGTTTGCTTCTGGAAATGTATTTTGTAATGTTGTTGTTGCAACTTGTCTGTTTCATGAGCTGTTTAACCAATACCTTTTTTGGGAGGGGAGGAAAAAAGTCAGATAAAAAAAATGCTAACAGGCATGACATTCCTGCATTGATGGCCTTCAAATTTACCATCACAATAGCTAAATTACTTTTGATTTGGTAGAGTCTGCATAACAAAATGATTTTCATCCCTCATACCCGCACAATATACATGGTTAATGAACAGCTTTTGATGCATCTTATTTTATGCCAATTAATCTCCATGTCTCAACATTTTATTTTACTAGTGCATGACACGGGTGCATCATTCCCAGTTTCCCGTTCTGAAGTCTGATAAAACTAATAATCCAAAACTGCCAGAGGTGCAACATAAAAACTGGTGAAATGGTTTTCATCTTAATTGGATATGAGCATCCTATCTCTAATAACCCCAGGATACTTCTAATTGGTGTTTTCTTTATTTTCTCTTTCTTCTTTTGGTTTAAATCGTTATTTTCATTGATCAGCCTTAATACTCCTCTCCCCAGATGGTGAAATATGAAGCAGGTAATCGGTTGAGTTTCAGTTTAATGAAGGCAGAATATTTATTGGCAATGTGCTCATAAAAGAGAGATTATGTTTGGAAGTTTGACTAAGACAGGATATTGATTGACGCCATGCCCAGCAATGTCTTGAAAGTTGGTTCTGTTTGCTGCCCTGAAATTCACCCCAGGCCACCAACTTCTCAATTTTCAGACTTTTCAAGAGACAATGGCTCCCATTGTTTGGTATCATATTGTCATTTTATTGCTTACAGCTACAGGGTGGAATCACTTGCCTGGATAGGCATCTTTGTACGACATTTCTCATTTCATCCTTATGAATGTACAGAAAGAAGGGGAAAAAGTTTCCACATTTCTCTTGTTTTCTTTAAAGCAGTGATTCCAAAACATTGCAGCAAATAAGGAATTCTAGGGTTGTTTTTTTCCCTAATCCATTCAATCATGTCCGATTCTCGGAGACTGCCTGAACAAGTCCCTGCAGTTTTCTTGGCAAGGGTTTTGGGAAGTGGTTTGCCATTGCCTACTTCCTAGGGCTGAGAGAGAGGGACTGGCCCAATGTCACCCAGCTGGCTTCGTGCCCAAGGTGGGATTAGAACTCACAATCTCCCGGTTTCTAGCCGGGTGCCTTCACCACTACACCAAACTGGTTCTCATTCTAGGGTACCAGGAGCCAAATTTGCAAGGGACACCAACAATAAAGTGGTAACTACAGAATGCTCCTAAACCCCAAAATAATTATCTAAGGCAGAAGCTGACTACTATATCTCTGGATGAGTCACTGTGCACATAAACAGTGATTCACAGTCACACTCGGGGATTAGGCACTCTGTTGAGGGTATTAGCATAATTCCTTCTTTTATACTCTAAAAGTGAATTGTTTCAGTATTATATATGCCTCTGCAATCTCACTTTAGAAAAATCCTGCTAGACATTGGAAGCACTCATTTTTAAGCGGAAAGCCAATGGGGTTGCCTTCCCAGATGGTTTAAAAGAATCCCAGCCAGTCAATTTAAAAAAGTTTTAAGTGTTTCAACAATTCTTCTTAATCTATGTTCTTTTAAAAAGTCTATCTCTGCTTTTTGGAGTTGCTGAGATTTTGATGTTGATAACTATGTATGGTATTTTGCAATATGCATTTAATGGTAAGTTCATTGATTGGTCCTGCTTGTGGGAAACCACTTTCAACTATGCCAGAAGAGCAAAAAAGGACAATAACAAACAAACAAACAAACAAACAAAATGCTAGTTCTTTGAGTGCTAAATCTAGACTGGTATGGTTTGTGAGCCTGTTGGAAGCATGCCATTCTAAAGGGTTTTTGTTTTTAAAGGGCAGATTCTAAGTTTTGGACAGGGATGGGCAGCCTTTTGATGGCTGGTGACCACAGTTGCTTTGGAAAAAATTGGAAGGAGACTGAATCCTGCAGTGGGGTTAGATGATGAAAGCTAAAGCAAACTTGCGGTGGGCTGCTTCTAAAGCTGCTCATCACTCATTTAGGCCTTAAAGGAAGAAAAGTCTATGGCTGTATCAGTTATAAAAAAGTCTCCACGCAATGTCTCATTTTATGCCTTTGAGCTCTTCTTATTGTTTGAAAGTTTTGCAATATTCAATTTGAAGAAAGAGAATTTGATTTTGAGATTTCTTTCAAAGGAGAAAAGAACTTCAAAGATGGGGTGTTGTGTTTTTAGATTTATTTAATAATGAGGTGGCCAAGAATTGTGTTTCAATGATCTGTTTTCCATTGTATGTTCTCTCCAGTTGTCTGGAGTTTCCCTAGCTTCTCATGTTTTTATTCATTTCCAAAAAAAGATTTCAAGAGGGAGTTCTTCTCCTGGAGCTTTTTCAGATTGGGAAGTGTGGAAAGCCAAGGAGGCTGCAGAGTGATGGAAAGAGCAAGTTGATCTCTGCCAAAATGAAGGTATCTGCTGATTTGCTCAGTCCTACATCTGTTTGTGTATGTACATGTGTCTCCATGTATATCAAGTAAACAATAATTGTAATATGTTTTGACAACATCATACCGCCAAAAAAAATCATCAAATTAATATTTCAATGTTATCAATAGTATAAAGAGATAATAGGTAATTAAAAGCATCTTGCACTTCCAAGGAAAGGAAGCTCACAACACTGCTTGGTTCCTCTGCTGAGCTGCTCATACTGTTAGGAATCTTTTTTTTTTTTTTTACATTTGGCTGGTTTGTGCCTCCCTGTACATTTATTTGATGTTCTGCATGGTGGTCCCTCCAGGGTGTCTCCACCCCCTAGTCACCTTTCCTCAAGGCTAAACAGACCCATTAACTCAATCTTTCCCAAAGGTTGTCCACTGATCATCTTTCTCTGCACCTGTTCCTTTTGTCTCAATCCTTCTTAAAATGCAGTGCCTAGAAACAAAGCTGATATACTTACAGTATTTATATTCTGCCTTTCCCTTAAGAAACTGAAGGGGATGGGAATAGGGTCACCCATCATTTTATGCGCACAATGCTAACCCTATGTAGCATATTAATGTTAAGAAATGTGGATATCAGCTTGATGAAGTAATAGAGGAACTGCTAAGGGAGGAGAAAGAGCAACTTAGTCCTGGGAAAGTGTGAGAAAGAACCTTCTGCCTTGCTTTGATTCTGTTTGGTATTAGATGGGGTAAAGAGAAACTCTGGCAGGCTTTCAAGATTCTGGTATTATATTCTGTAACAATAAAGTATCATTCCTGGAATCTTTGTCGTATCTGTTTTCTGACTTGGTTTACCTTGAAGGGCTGACAGGCTGAGAGATAGTGATTGCCTCAGTTTTATCCTGTGACCTCCATTGTCAAGGGGGAAATTGAAAACCAGCTCTTTCTGGTCCCTAGTCTAGGGATATACCATATTAGCCTCCTTGTCCGTCCTTCCTTCCTTCCTTCCTTCCTTCCTTCCTTCCTTCCTTCCTTCCTTCCTTCCTTCCATCCATCCATCCATCCATCCATCCTTCCTCTCTCACACTTCCTAGAAACAACTCCAACAACAAATCAATTTGATATTAAATTTGAGTTATGCAAAATCAGCTTCAATTTTTCTTTACACTGGTCTCCCATTATGAGGATGCACTACTAATGCCAAAAGAAGCTTTTGTGTGTGCATGCACACACTCACACACACACGGACAAGAATAAAGAATGGGAAGAACTATGAAAACAGGAAAAAGGATATCCTGACAGCACCAATTACCTATTTTTCTTCCCACAAGGGTCTTGTTTTTAAAAAGAATGAAATGATGAATTTTTTTTCGTCATAGTGAACATTTATTCTGCTCAGATATAAACCTTCACGTAACCGATTCTGATGAAACAGGTTTCTTTCCTCCTCATCCTCCCTATTCATTGCAAAATATCTATATAATAGTAGAGGTAATGAAGTCTGTACTTACATGCTGACAACATATTGCACAGTATACTTACCAGATGAAAATGGGTCAGCATAAATTAGCATAGCTATTTTTCTTGCATTGGATGGTGCTTTCTGTCCTAATCTTTTAAGAGCTGATGCACGGTGAATTAAAATCATATACGTGTTCCTTTCTTACAGCTCTAAGACAGAAGAACTCACAAGTCTCCAAAAATACTACTGGGCACCAACTTCTATCTCAGATGTGATTCTTGGAGAATTGGCTCACGTTGGAGGCTGATTGGGAGACAGTAAGACCAGGACATTATTTATCTATCTATCTATCTATCTATCTATCTATCTATCTATCTATCTATCTATCTATCATCATATTTATACCCCGCCTATCCCCTCCCTATCGGAGGACTCTAGGCGGCTTACAGCATTGAAATTCATATATTATACAATTCATATATTAAACAATGTTATTTAACCGCGCGCTAAGGGAGGGGGTAAGGGAACCGGCTCTTCTTCCGTAGGCATTGGACTACATGTCCCAGGATACCTCGCTTCCGAGTCGGCTGCTGATGTCCTGGATGTTGTCGATCGGGATCCGTTGTCCTCCGCCGCCATTCACGGGATCCACAAGGTCTTTTCTTCGCTCCGAGGGCGACCCCCGACAGGACGCCAGCAAATTGACCCACTTTAAGGTGGTACCCATTTATCTACTCGCATTAGCTTTTGAACTGTTGGGTTGACAGAAGCTGGGGCGAGTGGCGAGAGCTCACCTCGCCACGTGGGGATTCGAACTGCCAACCATTAGACCGGCAGTCTTTACAGCTCAGCGGTTTCACCCGCTGAGCTACCGTGCCCCATTATGCTGAGTTACAATGGGCAGCCTCTTCTAAATATGTGTAATTCTGTTTTCACTTTGCATGGAATAAATGAGTGACCCATTCATGCTTCCAATTCAGAAATATTCCCCAAAGAAATGGAAATATTCATCTGTTCTCTCATCCTACCCTACCCTACGCTATCCTACTGTTCCCTCCCATGCTTTCTTCTCTCTCCTAAACTGGTTGTGTGTGTGCGTGTGTGTGTGTGTATCCCTTGCAGAGGATTTGCAGAAGATTTGCATATACCTTTCGTGTTGCAAGTTGCAAGCATGAAAAGTTTGATCTTCTGGCTGTGCACCTGCTTTTGCTGAAAATTGCAAATCTTCCACCTCCACAGGTGCCCCACTCAAAATCATCCTTGTTCCACTCCCCAGCCCCCATATTCACCCACCAGGAGAACATTGAGTAGAGCCTGTTTTTTTAAAAAAGGACCCTCATCGCTGATTTATATTTACATATGAGACAATTAAAGCTGCAATACCTGGAGTGTAAGTGAAGGGAGATCAAAGGGCCTAGAGAGAAAGGGTCTTTTATAGTATCAAAGCTCTAGTGACATCACAATTGCCTTTTATGCTGAGTTAGATAATTGCATATAATCGTCATTTTGAAAGATGCAGCCGCAGGATCCTCCCGCCCCCATCCTCTGTCTTTTATAGGCCCAGTTCATAAATCCTTTAATATATCATTTAATGAGTGTATCTCTTGGCAGGAAGGAAGCTATGGCCTTTTCAACTGTTTCTCTGTGTAAACGATCTGAATGAATAGTTTAGTAATTAAAATGGGAGTAGCGAAAAGCCTACTAGGAGGCATTGTCCAATCTGCAAAAAACGGACATCCTGTTCTCTGAGAAGGCCAAGAGGTGGGCAGATATTGTAATCCAAGGGGATCTTTGCAAAAGGGGCCAGAGGAAAAAAAATGAAAAGGCATTAACTTCTATGAAACCTCTGTGGTTTATAACCCAAACAGCTCTTCGTTTTTTTAAAAAAAACCCACAATGATTTGCATAGTGTGTTTAAACCATCATGGGGGATACAACCAATACTCTAACCATAAATTTATTTATAAATTCACAAGGGTTGAGTCTGCACATCTTAGAGTAGGCTAAAACAAGCATGAGTAGTTCTTGGTTTAGTATGTTGGGTGAACATCAACTTTAGCTGCAATTATTATTATTATTATTATTATTATTATTATTATTATTATTTGGGTAATCTACAATTAGATTCATAGTCAAAGACTGGTGAAAAGTTAATAATTCAAGTCCTAACCAAGGACCTAAGAATTATTAAAGTAGCATCTGAGGATATAGGCAGTTCCAAGCAGGGTATTTTTTTGTAAAATTAGGATGTTCAGGTCCAATAAATTCAAAATTTACAAATATCAAGAGAGTCCTTTAAGTATTGCTCCAAGTCACGATTGGTATAACAACAGATTTCTTTTTCCATAAGCATTATTATTATTATTAATCATAGTATGGTTATGTGAACATAGCAATTGTGCTTTGGGAATCTGGTTTTGATTGATTGATTGATTGATTGATTGATTGATTATGTGTCATCAAGTCAGTGTTGACTCTTAACAACCACACAGATAGACCTTCTCCAGAAGGATTTGTCCCCAGCCTGGTCCTTCAGATCTTCCGATGGTGCCCCCATTGCCACTGTAACCGAGTCCCTCCACCTTGCTGCTGGTCCTCCTCTTCTTCTCTTTCCTTCCACCTTTCCCTCCAGAGAGCTGCTAGGTCTTCATATAATGGGTCCGACACAGGATAATTTGAGCCTGGTTTTAGTCGTATTACGTCTTAAGAGTTTCAGCATGTGAAAAAATTGAAATTTTCAAATAAAACGAATGTGAAATTATTGGTACTGCTTTCCTTTTACAGTGTCAGTAATGAAAAATAAAGCAATTAGTTTATGAATAATGGTGATGTTTCCTTCAACCGAGGGTGAAGTTATTTTTGCATACTGCTTTGGGACAGCATAGGCCTAACAAAGTGGCTGAAATGACCAGTAAGTAAGTAAGTAAGTAAGTAAGTAAGTAAGTAAGTAAGGAAGGAAGGAAGGAAGGAAGGAAGGAAGGAAGGAAGGAAGGTGTAATCAGCCCAAACCTCCATCTTTCCACGCCCATTAAAGTAAGCTGATTTGTTTAAAAGAGAGACAGATAGAAACATGAGAGAAATTAGATTACTTTGGCAGGAAATCCTCCTGACAAATCCATTCTGCTTACTAATTGTTATAATGTAATCAATATGTTTATAGGTTATTGCCTTCCTTGGTGTCAAAGTCTGGTACATGTTCATATACTTTATTTGGCTGTGGAAGTGCATTGCTAACTTGGGAAAAGTGCAATTGTTGAAAGTTAATTGTGCTTTCATTAGATGTAAGTTTGGGAAATGTGAATTTGGCAAGTTTGCATTCAAGGGCAAATAAATTAATGTCTCCCCCATCCCTACTTCTGCGCAGAAAAGACCAGATGGCATCCTTTACATATATTCCATTCCACTTCTGACTTCTGGAAGGATGAATAGGATACGTTTACAATAAAAAGCAAACCAAATACATTTCTCTGCACCCCAACCTTAACGGAGGATATGGACTACAGGTGTGGGGTTTGGGAGGGTGGAGAGAAACCTTGAGAGGCAAAAATAGATTTGAGATTTCATGGGTCTGTGCACCATCTCAGATTTCATTCCAAAAAGGTGTTTGGAACCCATGGTGCATATATGTGCGTGTTGGTGAGTGGGTGTTTATGTGAATGCATCACCTATCTGCAAGTTTTTAAAGCAGCCGCATCTTTTCTTGAGATCAAGATGCTATACAATCCCAGAAAAAAGATGTTTTAAGGAATTGCTTTAAAGAGATGCAGATTGGTGCTGTATTTCTATCCCTGATCTCTCTGAAAATCTTACTGGAATCAGATCCAAAGCAGTGCATAGCTGTGGCATTCTCTAAAATCCATGTTACAAATGCATCTTCTCCAAAACAGTGAGCAATTCTGTGATTCCCTCTAAATTATGACAATCTATATAGAGATATAGGCAATCTAAACATGTGTCTATATATTTCCATAGACGCATAATGGCAGATTCAATGCAAGTGTCTATTGCATCACACTCTTCTTTGGATGACACATTACTTTCAAGAGTGAAAGGTGGCTCCCATTACAGATGAACAATGCACAGAAATCTTCTGTTTCTGCATTAGATCAGACTTCATCCACTGCTATGTTGGAATGACACAAGCCACCAACTGTGAGGCAGACAGGGATAGAAAAAAAATGGATTTGCCTGATGGTTCAGCTTGGTCTTGGATTCAGAGGTTCCTTCAGGAAGAAGCTCACACCCCATACCTGAATATGTTTAAAAACTGATTTGGAAGTGGTTTGGATCTTGCCCAAGTAGAGAACCTCTCTGCCTTTCCATTAAAGCAGCCCAACCTTTTGCAGCCATCTGCTGATTAGATTGATTCCTTAAAATGCCTTTTTTTTCAGCCTTGTAGAGATGCCTGATACAGGTCATGCTGCTTTCATGAATAACAGCATTGGGTTCCAGTTGTGCAAGATCCAAACCACTTTCCTGAATCCTTTTTGTAGCCTTCATAATCTTAGAAAACTTCAGGAGGAGGAGGAGTGATCTAAGAGAAAATGCTAGTAATGCTCTAGCATTAACCAACTAAAAAAGCAGTATCTAACAGATCGTTTGGCTTTTCAAAGATTGTAAAATGCCGAACAAACAGAGGGAAGCAACATGAATAGGAAAAACATTTGCTGGGAAAGAAAGCCAAAGAGGCAGAAGTGTTTTGCATACAGTTGTACAGTTTGCTGTGCAGCATGGTTACATGAACACTGCCAGAGAAGACTGGTGTCCACTCAAAATAATAATTTGGCTTTTGTTCAGGGGATTGGAATTGAAGGATTGTTGAGTCCTCCTAGCTTGGACTGGTCTGGTCCTCCAGTCTTTGTGGCTTGTGGAGCTACAAGGACTGTTCTAATCATAGATAGGAAGCCACATTTGGTGAGACATAGACCCTTGCCACTGGCAATGATTAGCCAGGGCCAGAGTAGATACCAAGAGCCTTCGCTCTTTGTTGTTGTTCAGTCATTTAGTCATGTACGACTCTTCGTGACCTCATGGACCATAGCACGCCAGGCCTTTGTGTCCTCCACTGTCTCCTGAAGTTTACTCAAATTCATGTTCATTACATCGGTGATGCTATCTAACCATCTCATCCTCTGCCGTCCCCTTCTCCTTTTGCCTTCAGTCTTTCCCAGCATCAGGGTCTTTTCCAGTGAGTCCTCTCTTCGCATTAGGTGGCCAAAGTATTTGAGCTTCAGCTTCAGCATCTGTCCTTCCAATGAGCAGTCAGGGTTGATTTCCTTTAGGATTGACTGATTTGACCTCCTTGCAGTCCAAGGGACTCTTAGGAGTCTTCTCCAGCACCACAGTTCGAAAGCATCAATTCTTCGGCGCTCAGCCTTCCTTATGGTCCAACTCTCACAGCCATACATTACTACTGGGAAAACCATAGCTTTAACTATATGGACCTTTGTCGGCAAGGTGATGTCTCTGCTTTTTAATATGCTGTCTAGGTTTGCCATAGCTTTCCTCCCAAGGAGCAAGTGTCTTTTAATTTCATTCTTTAATTAATTTCATTCTTCGCTCTTACAGGTTCAAAATAACAGGACAATCTATCTATCAGTTATACTTCAGTCCCTAGCATTTAATATGAGGAGGAAATAGGCCTAGCTCAAGAGTAGAGTTACCATATCTGGGGTGCCAAAATCTGGATGATCACTAAAGGGCAGCAAAACTGTAGAATTTTCTGTAAGCCAGTTTGGTGTAGCGGTTAAAGCACCAGGCTAGAACCTGGGAGGTTGTGAGTTTTAGTCCTGCCTGAAGCACAGAGCCAGCTGGGTGACCTTGGGCCAGTTGCTCTCTCTCAGCCCTAAGAAGGAGACAATGGCAGTGGTTTACATGGCAAACCACTTCCCAAAAACCTTGCCAAGAAAACTGCAGGGACTAGTCCAGGAGTCAATGCTGACTCGAAGACACACGTATATATACTGTATATCAGGGTAGCTTATTAGGGATGGCTGGAGGTCACACACATATTTTAGAAGGGCCACAAACAGGTAGGATTGATGATTCAAAGTGGCAGGTCCAAGGTCTTCTGTTCCTTGACCATTTTTTTAGGAAGAAATTTGGAGCTTGTTCTTTCTTCTATGACAAGGTGTTACATTTTTGCATCAAAACAGCAAGGAATGTGCCTTTGATTTTTGGCAATTGTAGGAATGGCTTCCAATTGTCATACACACACAAGAAGATCTTTGAGGGTCTCATGCAACAGTCTGGCTTCAGGTTGACCACCTTCAAGTTTTAAATCATTGGTAAAGGACATGCTTTGCCTACAGAAAGACTCATGTTGAGTCCTCCCAATCCATGTGTAAATATACATAGGCTACAATGTACACACACACACACAAACACACACATGCTTTCTAGATACATCTATATTTAGGTATACTTATCTGATACCCTAGAAAGCCTCTACTATTGGCCTCTACTATTTCTCTCTGGCAGAGAGAAAGCTGCTTCTTCTGTTTCTAAGATCATGGGAACAAGATGAAGGGTTGGACATTACTACTCATGGTGGCATCAGGAGAGCATTCCTTGGTTTGAATTTTAACATGCAGGATGTTTGCTCAGATAGGCTGGTTGTGGGTTTCTCCAGGACTTAAGCTCTGCCACAAATGGAAAAAACTCTGTGTCCTGCAAATGGTGATTTTTAAAAATTGAGTTAGGATGATAGTGTGCTGCCAGAACCCCTGTTGAGGACATCTGACTGGTTAAATAAGCTGTGGGAACAGGACCATAATTTTCAATGTTCCTTTGGAGAAATTTGTAACAGCTAAAACTATTCATGTTTGTAACGTAGCCAGAATCTGAGGCTGATGGTTGCTCTATACTTGGATTGCTTTAGAACTGCCTCTTAAGTCACAGCCCCACACTCACAGCTATTATAAGGAAATGAGAAAATCTGCTCATGATTCTTTTTGGTTTGTGATAGAAAGGCCAGGAGTTACTTCAGCTTCAACCTCAGCACAAATCTCATTCTCATTCATATATCATTTGCAGAAAGAAGTCATGGTAGACCATTGCCTCCTTTCATCATCATGTAACATCTAGATGATGACCTGTACTGAAGCCTTCAGCATCAATAACATTTCCCTGAATTTTTCCCCTTCTAAAGGAGAGCTGAATGAAGCATGACCTCTGGGACCCCTCTACCTTGCTGTGACCCCCAGACTGGACTCCCCTCAAACGTTTCCATAAAGGTAGATGGGGGAACTGTATGGAGCATTATCACATTTACCGTAATTAATGCTATTTTATTTTAAGGCAAGTTTAATATGAGTTCTTTTTTTTACCCACATCTTTGGTCTGGTCCTACACCCTTTGGGGAAAGTGGCCCTCAACATGTCCTTCAAAAGTCAAGCATGAGCCTCAAATCAAATATGAATATGGCCCCCTACTCAAAAGCATCTGCCAGTGAGTTTCGATAATATGCAATTAACTGGTGGAAGAATTTACTGTTGCAAAAGAGATTCTGGTTTAGGAAGCTACCAGTGATGAAACATTCATACAGCTTGGAAGTAGAGGCTTGTTTTGTGAGCTTAATTCTAACTGTCTGAGGGATGCTTGCTTCTGTTTCCCAGATGTGTTTGAATTACATTTTCAACTTACACTTTATTTCCATTCTTAATATGCATTGTGCTAAACTTTCCCACCTTGCTAGCCATGCTTTGGCAAAAAGCTGGGAGAGAAAATATAATCAAGAATATATAAATGTTCTTCTTCAGGAGGCAGTGCCATTTAACTATCCAAGAAATCAGTCTATTAGCAATAAATGAAATGAAAAGAATTCCCTTTGACGTTGAATTTGTATCATTCCATTGACTGTGCCTGTGTGTGTGTGAGAGAGAAAGAGTAACACATTGGGGCACCAACTTTTGAAAAAAGAAGGAGAATAAGAATTTAAAAATCGAAAAGCATAATTTTTGTCTCTTCTGCTATAAGCAGATGTATCTATCTATTTAAGGAGGGGAGAGAATGGATGAACGGTCACAGGATCAGGCTAGGAGAGCCTTGCCTCGCTCCAAAGAGATACGACATATTTATGAAATGTAAACTTGGAAGGCAGCCAAGCCCTTTGCATTTTAAGTGATTAACAAATGTTTTCCTTCAAGTGGACACCTCTGTGTCTAAATATATTTGACAAGAATGCAAAGAGTCAACCATAGGATCCACAGGGCAGACCGCAAGCATTTGCAACGGAGACCTTTGCCAAGGCTGTTGGGCCACAGCTCCAGCCGTCTGCACCTAGTGCCAGCTGAGTTCCAGCCTCCTACGGGCAGCCTGCCAGCCACAAAGTAGACGCCCTGCTGTTTAACGACACTGGATTTACGGCTTCCCTGCCTATTGGTGCTATTTTGTGTAAATAAGGTTAACACTCCTTTTAAATTAAATACACCACCTGGTGACTCAATGGGTGACCTTGGCAACAAGATTTCACCTGGTCTAAAAAAAAAAGAAGGGAAAGAAAGAAAGAAAGAAAGAAAGAAAGAAAGAAAGAAAGAAAGAAAGAAAGAAAGAAAGAAAGAAAGAAAGAAACTGTCTGGGGGAGGGTGTAGAAGGAAGAACGTACACTTCCATTTGCACCCACACACACACATACACAAGCTTATTCTGGTGACAGCTGTCTTTGTGATATTGTTTTCCTATCATACTTTTGTCTTTTTTGGTTTGTTTGATTTTGAAAGAGAGGTGCCAAGTTCCAACCCAAGACATGCAGGGAAGGGCAACCTTTTAAGTGGCTGGACCAGTAAAGTCACATTTTGTCAGCTTATGTTTGGTCGAGCCAGAAAAGGGAGCTACGGTTCAGATTCCAGCTGGGGCTGCCCTGCTCTAATGGATCCTTAGTGCTGAGCCCACTAACGCTGACCCGGAGGCTCCAGTGAATTTTCAGAAGTCCAAGGACGGAAAGCATTTTGGCAAAGTCCCAAACTCAGCATTAAAATTAGACATTAGCTTAACAAACCATGTTCCGAAAGGGAGATGAATGTGTAACTTTGTTGGTTTTAGTGAGATTGCATTTTAAAGAGTTGAATGAAGAAGGAAGGGAGGAAAGGAGGAAAGACTGTCCCTAAAGCAAACAGAACAAAACATTTGACTTTTCAAATTGTTCTTCCTTTTTGGTGGATTGGACCCCCATGCTATTAATTAATTAATTAATTAATTAATTAACAGACCATAAATTTATATACTGCCCAGCTTCTGAGACTCTGGGAGCTTTACCGTAAAGCATACATCCACAAAGCAAACTAAAAGCATAGCATCCCATATTCCACATTTTTTTTAAAAAAAGTCAAACTCTGAATACCCATATTGAGTGGCCTATGAATTTTATAAATTTAACAAAATAATAAAATAAAATAAAAAAAATAAAAAATAAAATAAAAAAATAAAATAAAATAATAAATAAAATTAAATAAAATTAAATTAAATTAAATTAAAATAAAATAATAAAATAAAATAAAATAAAATAAAATAAAATAAAATAAAATAAAATAAAATAAAATAAAATAAAATGAAATGAAATGAAATGAAATGAAATGAAATGAAATGAAATGAAATGAAATGAAATGAAATGAAACAGGGTGCCAAATATCCCTCTGGAGGCAAAGTACAATATCCCACAATGTAGGGGCCATCAGAGTTAAAGATTGTCTTTGGGTTCCCACACTCCCAAAAACTCATAGGCATTGAACCCTCCACATCCCCTCTCTAAATTCTCTCATAGGCTGGACATATTCCACCAGGAGCAAGTGGCCTTTACTATAATCTGGTACTTTATTTATTTATTAAATTTCTATGACCACCCATCTCCCCCTCCAGGAGGGACTCTGGGCGCTTCACAGCCACAAGAACACCATTAAAATACAATAAAAACAACAGTAAAAATATAAATACAATAAATACAATAAAATAAAATAAAATCCAAGTGGCAGGTGGCAGTACTTAAGCCCCATAGAGTTTTATAGGTCTAAGTCAATCTTTGTCCTTGAGGGGGAGATGGGTGGTGATAAAAATGTGATAATAAATAGATAGATAAATAAATAAATAAATAAATAGCTATGCTGCCTACACGTCAGCATATCCTATTATGATTATAACATTCAAAATACTGCTCCTGTGATTTGAAAATATACCTTGAAAAGTACTTAAGAGAATTAACTTTCTTCATTCCTTTTGGCATTCTGAGCAAAGTTCAAAGACAGGTCAGTAGTTATTAAGCACAATCCTCATCCTTTTTGTTGAAATATTATACAATTCAACTGTATTTTACTAATACCGTATACAACCCACTTATAGAAGTGACATCATGCTTTCTACAGATAATGTTCTGAGCATTGTCAGATTTTGAACCATACTATAGTTAGCTAAATCCAATAGAAGAAGTGAACTAGAGTTAAGTGAAGGCCCACTTCTTTCATTGTGTCTCCATCGCAATGCCTGTTATCTGGGTGAGGTTAGGCACCTTCTCCATCTTCATCTCTTTGGCAACCTCAATGTTCACCCTGAGTTACCACTTCATGTTTCAAAATGAAGATGTTTCTGTGCAGTTTGATACTTCTGATTGGCTTTAGCAGCTGAAAGGGGACCTCCCGCCCTAATCAGTGCTAGAGGAGGTCTAAACATTTCGCTCTTCTCCTTAATTGCGGGTGTGTGCTATGAGATGACCCCCTCCCCGAATCAACCACGTAGCACCTTTTGTCGCCTTTAGTTCAGAGACCCTATTGTGGAAAGGAAGGCGCTCGGTAATTGGTTGAGTATCCCCATATCCAGTCTGAGAGGATGACCTTTCACACCCTATCCCCAAAGAGTTGCATAGAAAGCGAGGGGGCGTATTCTGGGTTAAAGGCTTCTTACTAACACGTTGAGAGCTTGCTTCTCGCGCGCACACAGAGAGACACAAACAGTTGAAAGAAAGGCTGGAGCTTGGTGATAAACTAGCTACATTCGTCGGCTGCTCTTGAGACAGCCTTTTTTCCAAGAGAATAAAGAACAGCCTCTTAGTTGAAATGCAGACTCCGGTCTCGTCACCACTGCCGCCTAACAGTAGAAAAAGACGAGAGGGCAAGGATGGGTTTCATTCCACAATCACAGACCCTCTTCCTTTTAACGTTTGCAAGTGCACGCGCACAGGCCCCAAATATACAAAAGATTACCTTGTCCTTTGGATTGAAAAAGAAAGGCCCAGTTCTATGCTATGGCTAAACCAAGTCACAATGGAAAACATGGTTGCGCTTGGGAGTTCTCACCATAGCCCATATGAGGGGGGTGCTTAAAACAGAGGAAAAACATAACTCAAAAGAAGGATAAAAGATTACACACTTATGATCATTCTCGCCTCTTTCAAGTTGAGATCAGCTCTCAATGAGTTGGTAGACATGCCCTTGCAGTTTTCTTGGCAAGATGTAGTTCAACTTTGCCTTCTTCTGAGATTTTCTTTTAAACTTCCCAGTCTAGCCTACAGCTGGTATTCTGTGGTAGTCTCCCATCCAAATACTAACCAGGCCTGCCCCTGTTTAGCTTCTGAATCCAGCCAGATGCTTCCACCTGATCTTCAGTCTAATTTGTTTCTATACATGCATGGCTCAGTGGTTAAGATGCCAGGCTTGTTGATCGGAAGGTTGGCGGTTCGAGACCCTAGCCCTGTGTGATGGAGTGAGCTCCCGCACTCGGCCCAGCTCTTGCCAACCTAGCAATTCGAAAGCATGCAAATGCAAGTAGATAAATAGATACCATTTTGGTGGGATGGTAACAGCGTTCTGTGTTTGTCATGCCGGCCACATGACCGTGGAAGCATCTTCGGACAGTGCTGGCTCTTCGGCTAAGAAATGGAGATGAGCACCGCCCCCTAGAGTTGGACACAACTGTGCAGGGGAAACCTTTACCTTTACTTTATGTTTAGAGAGAACTGTCATAATTAAAAAAACAAAACAAAACCCTCCATTTCACTGAAGTAGAGATAATCAGACAGCAAGTGACTGGTGCTCCAGTAGCTGATTTCAAAGCCCTTCCAATTTGTAAGTTATAGCCACACAAATGGGGCTTTTTTATATATATAAAAAAGCTATCTTTGTATACTTATTGTGTCTGTGTATTTGACTTCTGGCCTATGACCATAATTATAAAGATTGATTGATTTACCCTCTCATAGTTGAATCTGAACAACACTCAAAGCTCAGTTAGTTTTAATACTGAAAAGGACTGTTGGGGATTAATATGCTACACACTCCAGTGTGTTTGGTTGGTTAGTGGTTAAAGCATTATATAAACTGTGAAAATAGGTTAATTCAGTTAATCAGGTTAATCATATCACATGAACATAGCTTTTAAAACGGAGTTTGACCAGCTAGCCCTTTAAAAAACTTAATCAACTACAAATGATTAATGTCAGCCTTTTAAACAGAGGGGTTTTTTTTTACACACTTTCTCATGAAAGGCACTTTTCCATCCTAACCAGATATGATGGGTGGCCCGTATGGAAGGAGTGTTCCAGATTTACTATCATAGTACATTGTAATGATTGTCAGCCTTTAATTAATAATAAAATGTGGAATGAATCCACCCCACCCACCCCTTTTAGGAGATACAGTATCTGCAAAATAAAGATGCTTTTGTTCTCTCTGCCTCTTTCTTGAAAATATCATTCTCTTTCTTAGAAAAAAAAAACCCACAGAAGAGTAGGGGGTAAGGAGGAATTTTCCTTACTTCCCCTTCATTTTTTAATTTGTTTACTTTTATGGAAGCCCCTTCCATACACATACATAACAGGGGATCAGAACCTTCTCCCCTTTCCCGTTATTCTAATATGAATGACCATGTAAGGATCAGAGGCAGTGCAACATTCTGATAACTACTCTTATAGGAAGTATGGTGAAGAAGGAGAAAGGCTGTGCTAATGTAGGTAAACACGAGCAAGGACTTTTTATAGGAAAAGTGTGTGTGTGTGTGTTGGGGTATGATGGCCATTGAAGTGAAGGGACCTCCACTTCCTTCCAATCAAGTTCCAAAAGGAATCTTGATCCACATTTCCCTTAGTCTTCTCTAATGGGATAAAATAAAAAGGATATCTTTGGCATCTTCCTGTTAATTACTGGAGGGAAAGAATAAGAAAGTAACTATCTTGAAAAGTAGAATGAATGTTTTGTCAGACTTAAATAGCCTTGGAAAACAGGAGGGATAGGTTGGTGTGACCTGAACATTGCTTCAAGTTCCACCCAGCATCAAAATCATTTATTTACTGGTGATGTCTGGATTTGCCGCTCTTGAATTTGTTTGATTCCAATTGTCAAAGTGGTTTAGGTGAAGTGTTTTTTTTTTTTTTTGAATCAGAAAATCAAGTCACTCTGTCATCAATGCATGGAAGCTGATTCCATTTAACTAACTACTTCCTCCAGAGGAAAACTTGTTTCTCCCCAAAAAATAACCCAAGGAGGCAGAAAAGGGAAAAGACAAGTTTCAAACTTTCCACTCAAGCAGCTTACAATATTTTAATTCATTATTAGAGTCAAAACATTTTTCAAAATCCCTCTCTTAAGTTCATTAATGAAACACAGAGTTTGGATGTTCTTTTTAAAGCCAAGCTGTTATACTGGCCCTTCACCTTCTTTTGTAAGAATGGAGGTGGGAGAAGATAACTTTTCTTGCTTCTTTCCTTAAGTAATGGGAGAAGGATCTGCTACCTACCAAGCCAGCAATTTCTAGTAGATATCTTGGTTCATACAGAATTAAATGAGTAGAAGATGGTTTTAGAATGTATCCACTGGGTCATTCCTGTCTCCATGCATTTAGTGGTTCCATGCGCAAGAAGCTTATGACTACATCCATGGAAAGTGTGTAAGCAGCAACCTGCATGTTCCATTGCCTTCTTCTTCTTTTGATATGAAAAATATAAATCAGGGTTATATAACCTGAAACCCCAACACCCTTGGTTGCCATTTTACATGGTCCCCAAAGTTATTGAAATACATAAATTGAATGAAATTATTATATTTAATGTGATAGAACTGGGTAAATTATAAAATAAATAAATAAAATAAAATTTAAATTTTGTCCTTGCCCACCACCCATGGCTTTTTGGAATGTGGTTCCTGGAAGCCACTCAAAGGCCTTGTGCGGCTCCTGGTCCAGAAAAGCCACTCACCCCTGGAATAATAGGAAGCCTGTGAGTCTGAGTATACAGTCCTCTGCAATACGTCTACCAAAGCTTTGGAATTATATGCATATTGAGGGACAAAGTTGGAAAACAGGATCATGAATCCAGTAAGTCTCTACGTATCAAATTGCATTGGGGCCAACCTTGAGCAATTAGGTTACATTTGCTTTAGTTTCTTGCTGAACAACGTGGGAGCTCACGAAACTACAGTGCATCGTTTGAATGTTTGCAAGCAACAATCTCCAAGGACCTTCAGGATAGATGCTACAAAATGATGTGATTTGTCCTTCCCTTCCTCAGCAAAATTTCCCATCACATTTAAAATTGCATAATTTGGAATGGCATCTGCAGCCACGAGCCATTGAACAACCCATGGCAACAGATGACATTCCATGCTAAAAGAGGTCAGGAGGGGTCTTCCAACTAGTGTTTCTGGCAGGCACCATCTAAGCTCATAGAAACACACTGGTGGAAATAATCTGGCCAATAAATAGATTGGTAAAGATGTGGTTTTATGCCTTATGGCATGTGACCAAAGAAAAATGGGCACAATTGTTTGGTGTTATACAAATAAGGAAACACATACTGTATATGAGTCTGAGAAGACCAAAAAATGTGCCAAATTCTATATGATCTGATAAGGCCTGCTAGAAAAGAACCTTCAGTGGAAATAGACATGTCTGAAAATACATTCAGACTCCAAACTTAGAAGCCTAGGAACCTTCTTCCTCGCATCTCAGCTTTTGGCAAGTAAGATGCATGGCACTGTATTCAAAAGCTAAGGTCATTGTAGTGTTTGGTTAAAGATTCACTAGAAAAATCAATAATTGTCCTACTAAGTTGTCTGCAGCTAGAAAAGGAGAGTCTGTTAAGTAGTAAAATTGCAAGCTGTGTATTTAAGAGCCGTTGACAGTTCATGGATGTAAGAACACACACACACTGTCAGAGATGTGTGTCCTGGAAGTCTAAGAGCTCAGGAGGTAGCAAATTAGTAACTCAGGGTAGCAGAATTTTGTTTAAAAAGAAGCCAGAAATACAGACCAACTGAGAACAGAGTCAGTAATTTATCTAGGAAAAGAAGAAGAACCCTCCAGGACTGGATCCAAATTATTCAGTGTCACACAGTTATCAACCAGATGTATCCTGGACTGTCACATGTGATGGATAGTTCTTCCCCACTATTGATCCTGAGCAACAGGTATTTAAAGCAAGCTGACTTGGATTCTGATGGAAACGTGCAGCCATCAACACAAGATGTTCTTGGTAACTTGGTAATATGTGCAGGAATTACAAACTATTTCTGGTAGGCAAAATTAGTTGTTAACATGGAAACAAATCAAAACAGAAGAAAGTGCTATTGTTTGTAGACCAGAGTAGGTGTCAAGGGTAGGTGGATCGTCCATAGCAACAGAGACAGACACTGCTTGTGGTGGGAAGTACCGAAAGACTAAGATGTGTATGGAAAGTGATCTATTTCATTTCCTTCAGGTGTGTTTGAATATATTGCTCTCCAGACTCCTCAACCTGGCCATTGCTGAGAATTCTGAAAGTTGAAGTCCATAGCCCTAAAACACAACTAGGTGGAGGAATGGTGCTGTTATGTGTCAGCAGTGTAGAAGTAAGATTCAATAGCTAGTGAGGTTGCCTTCTGTGTGTAGTAGGAGAACCAGCATCTTGTCCTTCACTACAGGTAGCTGAATATCTAAGGTCAGCCAAGATACAGTATGTAAGTCCTAAAGGTGGCCTTCAGCTCTGCAGGGATTTTCTTTTTCTTTTCTTTTTAAATGGTTCATGTATTAAACATATTTTAGCAACTATGATTTTAATAGATTTTAGAGCGGGATAGTCAATAAAGGCAAACTGAAGTCCAGGAGGCTGTAAATTAAGGGCATAGATACTCATTTTTGAAAGCAACTTTGGTTCTGATGTGATATAGGCAAAGATAAATGATGAGCAAGTAAAAGATTTTTCTCATTGGCTATCATGATATTTCCTGTTCATAACATTCTCTCATAGTTGGTTAAACCTTTTAGAAGGAAAAAAATTACTTCTATTGGTTTTGGTGATTCAGTAGCATTCACGACAAAGCGTGATGTCACCAGAATGCAAATGTAGATATGATGACATAATCATTCAAAAGCTACAATTAAGGGCTATGGATATAAATACTTAAGTCATGGCATATGCATGATGATATCATCATTTATTCCCCATGTGATGAGATTATTCAATTCAATTTTGGTGCTGCCCGACAAAAAAAAAATGAACATATTTATAGGCATGTGCATAATCAACTAAGTGACTTGATTCAGATACAGATGAGAGAGAGAGAGAGAGAGAGAGAGAGAGAGAGAGAGAGAGAGAGAGAGAGAGAGAGAGAGAGAGAGAGAGAGAGAGAAAGACACCGAGATATATGATAAATTGACTTTCTTAACTTGGAAGTCTAGCTGTTAGGAGAATAAATGTCAACTGTGTAATACAGAATATGAACTGATATTTTTTATTTATTTATTTATTTATAATTCAATTTATATTACCGCTCCATCTAACCCAAAGGGGACTCAATACATTGATATATACATTGATATATACATTGGGATATATACATTGTGCTAAGCCTCTATCTCTCTATCTCTCTATCATCTCTCTATCTCTCTATCTATCTCCATCACATTTGGCCAGATACTAAGCCATGTAAAAATACATTAAAATCATGAACTAAGACATGTTAAGCTAAAACCAAAACAAAGCCCATTATACCATAATGTGTAGGCTGAGCCTTAGCATCATAGTTTCACTCAGAGATGGGTGAAGATATTCATGGTATGGGCTTAAACTGGCTTAATATAACTTCTTTTTTCTCCAGGGGTATTGGGGTGAGTAGGGACAATTTTGTCTAAACCAAGGATTTTCCTCTCCAATGTTCTTTTTCACATGATTTTTGTGGATGTGCATTTTGTGTAGCCTTTCTCTAGTAAATGGCATTTTTCTTTTTTAAAAATGGTAAACTATCGCAAATGGAGATAGGCAAATGTGCAAGGATAAATGAGTTTCAGTCCATGTATTGGTTTAAAAATGTGAAAATTGACATTCACATTCAAATTGAAATGAAATTGTTTTTTAGTGACAGCGTCACTCCAGTCAGTTACTCCAACTTCGTTATGCATTGAAAACAGTGGCTTCTTGAAATAACTCCCTTAAAGTCACACTTGTAGCATAAACCTCTGAGAATGTGATAGACTTAACCAAAACAGAACTCTCAACCCTTTCTAAATGAATTGAATCTCATGCTATTTCCTAGTAATAGTAAGATCTTCACAATGAGCCTCTTGGAAAAGTTGTCTTCAGCTTGTGGCTTGTAGAAAAGAGAGGGAGCGAGAAAGATCTAAGTCAACTTGTCAAATGCTAATCATACTAGTTAAAAAAAATGGGGGGATTAATATAATAGAATAAAGCTAATGATATATCTGAATTAGCATTGTTCTGATTTACTTTGTGGTTTGTGGTGAGTTTGTAGACAGTATTTAGGAAACCCCAAATGTGGTTAGCTAAGAAAGCAAGAGCGAAGAAAGCATGTTGCTAAAGCTTGGGCTTTTTATTCTAAGCACAAGATTTCCTTTTGTGGTCTTCTGAGATAGGAAACTGAAGGGATGTTTTCTTGGGTTAGTGTGAACAGCAACATGTTTTGGCAGGGAAATTGGTTTGGATGCATGCACTTGATTTGCAAAGATTTCCGATCCGGAAGCCAGAACGTGCGACTTGTAGAAAGTGTTCGAAAGCAGAGGCACACAGGGTTTGCTCTGGATGCTGCTGGGGCTGTTAAGTTGAGAGTCAAGGGGTTAGGCTAACCTTTCATCCCACCCCCCATTTTTTTATACTTGGGTTTTGGCGGTATTATTCTGAGGCTGGGTTCAGATATTATGTCTAGGCCCATTAGTAGAATAAACCACTATGGTTTATCTATCTCATAACATGTTAAACTACCACCCTCCCTCTTTTCCCTCCTTCCCTCCTTCCCTCCTTCCCTCCTTCCCTCCCTCCTTCCTTCCTTCCTTCCTTCCTTCCTTCCTTCCTTCCTTCCTTTTCCTCCCTCCCTCCCTTTTTGCCTCTTTTAGGGATCATTTGCCATTTCCATCTGTTTCACTTGGAAATACGTTCTGATATTCTGCTTTCAGCTTTTAGCAATTCTGGTCTGAAAGCCAGAAATGGAGAAGTTGGAGAACCTCTGTGCCCTCCCCTGTGGTTCAGTGTGATGGATCCATCCCATCTTTCTCTCTCTCCTAGCCTGCCTTGCCCAGCAAAATTATTGTTGAGATAAAAATGAGTAGGCTGGAAAAGGACCTATTTATTACCTAGAGCTCTTTGAATAATCAGTACTAATGGAGAAAGGGTTTTTTTACAGCTTATTCTGTGGAAGAGAATCCTCTTCCTCCTCCTCCTCCTTTTTACATAGTCATAAGTTAAAAGATTCCAAAGGAGTTAAACTTCTCTCCCACCCAGGTGACCTTTCCAGCATGTAGCAGCGAAGATGTTAATACACTTTGCACATGTTAGAGAGCAACAGGTGGCCACTAACCCCCTCCCCCCAAATCTGAACTGCCTGAATTCTTTGCTTTTCAAACCAGTGGCCCCGGTATGTCAAGATTTATGCTACCTTCCCCCTCCGGCTCTGACTGACAAGCTAATCAGTGGGCTAGAGAGCCCTGAGCTATTGATTCCAGTGTAACAGAACACCCCCCACCCCCCACCAGTCAATGGAACAGCAATGAAATGGTTCAACAGAGAAGAAAAGGAAGCAGAAGATGGTTGGAGCAACTTGGAAGAAAATTCTTTGCTGGTTGCACGGCAGGTATGAAACGGCTCTTGGGGAGCAAGGTTGAGTAGACAAGTTATTAAAGGAAGGGGGAGAAAGCCACAAAGCTAGCCACAGCAAGCCTAGTTTGTCTGGTTAGAGCACAGCAAAGCCTATGCTAAAAGAAAAAGGGAGAGAATATTTGGGGCAATCCAGGGAGGCCTGTGTCTGTGGGGGGAAGAATGTCTTCACTTTCCTCATCCAGTATGACACCATTGACACTTCTTCTCCAGCTAGCCACTCTACGCCCATCACTGTAAGAGGGTATTCAGACTGCTAAGGGGCCACCATAGCTACACACAGTGTCTTGCCAGGAGGACCCGCTTGCTGTCCAGAAAGGTGCAAATGGAAAGCTATCTGGATGGAGCTAGAGAAAGCTGCATCTGAAGGCTTGGTCTGCTCAATGTGCTGCCATTCTGCTTAAGTTCAGTTCTGGGCATGAGAATATGCCTTAAATGGAATAAATCCCATTCTGTGTCTATAATTTGTTTTCTCACCTGGATGTACAGGCTGGTCCGACTCTGCAGCAAACTCCACTAGGCTATCTCAGAGGGCAGTATCTAAGGAGCCAGATAAAGGCAGGGATTTCATAATGGTTGGAAATCTTGCCCTCTTCAGGTTAATGCGAATGATACTTTTGTGCTGGAAATTCTCTTTCCCCATCCCCCCCTTTCTTCACTCAGCTTTGATGTTTGAATCTGGGTCATCCTTCTTGACCTAAATCTGGGATTTCTTGCTTTTCTGATCCTCCCAAGATTCTTCTCATACAGAGGGCTTTGACTTCACCCATATTTGCATCAGAAGACCACACCTTAGGTAGGCAACGTGATGGTTATGGAACTAATATGAGCAAAGATCCTTCCTTTTGAGCCTTCCTGCCTCATCTGACCTATCTTAGATTCTAAGAACATCTTCTAAGGAACTTAGAAGGAAAGAAAACAGCTGTACTAGAACAAAACACCAACTTGTCCTGTCATTTTTATCTATAAAAATGTCTCTGGGCTCCAGATCCTTTACATGCCACTGCTTCTATGATGAATGTGCCCTTCTCAAATGGGAGTGATAGAGAGCACCCTGGGGAGGGGCAGCAGTTTGGGGGAAATGGTGAAGGCTAACTCCACCATTTTGTCTTGGTTTGAATGTGTATGTTGTGATCAAACAGACTGTGGCCGCCATTTTGTGAATGGGCAAATCATCTCTGCGGTAGCCATTTTGTGGGAAGACCCAGTTACTTCAAAAAGTTGCCTACCCCAAAAGGAACCCCCTCTCTGAAGCCAGAATTATCTTGAGTGTTGAGGTGACTTCATCACCCAGTTTTTCCTCCATTCTCCTCTCAGGTCCTTTGTCTTTTGAGTTACAAATACAATTAAGGCGGGGGTGGGGTGGGGAGACAAGCAATGTGCCTCTGATTACACATATGAGAAAATATTAGTCACACAGGCAATTAACCACACAGAAAAGTTGGTTAATTTTTCATTGACACTAAAGAGGCTGACTTGGCACATAAAGTATAACTGACAAAATTGGCTGTCTTAGGAAAGTTTAGGAAACATTCATTCATCAATTAGGACTGGCTGCACTTTTATAAATTTGCCTGAAGAAAGGGAATCCCCCCCCACCCTGTTGCAAATCTATCTCTGTCTGTATGGCATGCTTTCAGGGTTTTGTTTTGTTTTTTCCCCTGCACAATGCTTAAAGTTCTAGTCTTTCCATAACTGGAGACCCTTGACTCTACTGTAATTCCAAGTCCTTACAACAGACTTGATGTTTCCAATTTTCTTTGATCTGTGTGCAAATCATAAATATAATAAAAGAGCTCTTCTAGAATGGGACAGGGCCTCACTTAGTCCAGCATTTTATATCCAACCAAGTACATGTAGGAACCTACAAGAGCCGTTAGAAATCTGCAAAAGTCTGAGTAGGAGGATATTCATCCGCTTCTGCCTGTGATTCAAGAGGTAGTAGTAGTAGCAAATATCCATCAAGCCAGTTACGTATAACCATGACACTCCATGCTTTTTTTAAGAGACAGATATCAGTACCAGTTGCCATTACTAGTCAATGGTCATCCATCCATTTGTCCAATCCCCTTTTAAAATCATCAGTGATGGCAGTGAATTCCACAGATTCCCTATTACTGGTTTGCCTTCTCACTCATCTGCCTTCCTGTTTTCAGATGAGGCAACAATTTTCAGTGCATTTCAAGAGCCCCTTCTTTTGTTTTAAATAACTGAGCTGAAGCAGAAGGTTTTATCATTCCTCTTTCTCCTCCTTCTAAGAAAAGAAAGAGATAAATGATATTTTGTGCTACCATTTCAAAACGTCTTTTCCAGAATTGTCAAATCCTTCACAAAGACATTTTTTTATTTTTTTTATTTTTTATTTATTTATTTTCTATCCTGCCTTTATTATTTTTATAAATAACTCAAGGTGGCGAACATGCCTAATACTCCTTCCTTCTCCTATTTTTCCCACAACAACAACCCTGTGAGGTGAGTTGGGCTGAGAGAGAGGAACTGGCCCAAGGTCACCCAGCCGGCTTTCATGCCTAAGGTAGGACTAGAACTCTCAATCTCCTGGTTTCTAGCCCGTTGCCTTAACCACTAGACCATACCTCTGCTAATGTAGTACTGAAAATTCTAGCAAACATGCTGGATCTAAAGCATATGAAAAAAAAAGGAAAAAGGAAAGAAAAAGGAAAGCATTTTGAATGAGAGAAAAGCTGAGAAGAACAGCATGTGAATTTCTTGCCCAGATTTTGTTGGCTGATGCTGTGAATGAACTACTACTCTAGGCCATTCACAAAACTCTTGAGGATGGTCATTAGTTTACACAAGGAATGGAGAGTGTGCAGTTTTGGTTTTTCTCAGTTTCATATCCTTCCAGTCTATGTTACAGTTGATTAAATCCACGCTGTTGTTGTTGTTGTTTTAGATTTATATGGCTGCCTAACTTGCAAAAGCAACTCTGAGCAATTTACAATGTGAAGAAACATGAAAGCAAGAAATGTACAATACAATACAATGCAATGCAATGAAATATATATAAAAATACTTTCAGAACATAAAAACAAGAGGATAACAGAATAACAGGAATAACAATAATAACAAAAGCAGCTGAAGCCAACCAACACATGTCTCATTCAAGGGTCTTACCTTCTTTATGGCCTCATTCAATGGTCTAATCCAACATGTGGGGAACAGCCAGGCTTTTAAGGCCTTACAGACGGACAGAAGAATTGGGGCCATCTGAACCTCAGAGGGAATACAGTATGATCCATAGTAGAGGTAGCGCAACAGAGAAAGTATGCCCCCTGAGTCCCTCTAGGTGGCATTGTTTCATGGAAAGCACCCAAAGCATGCCCACTCGGCTAGATCTCAGGGGCTAAACAGAGACAACTGGAGACAGGCAGTCCCACAGGTAATCCAGCCGTGCTATGAAGGGGTTTATAGGTGATAACCAGCAACTTGAATTGCACCAAAATGCTTATAGGAAGCTAGTGCAGCTCACAAAGCAGTGATCTTATATGGGTGTACCACAGTACATCCAGAAATATGCTGCTGTATTCTGGGCCAAATGCAGTTTCCAAGTGGGGCTGCCCTTGAAAACCTTCAAGGGCAGCCCCATGTAGACCATACTACAGTAGTCTAGATAGGAGGTGACTGGGCATGAGTCAGTAGGGCCTTCCAATCCAGGAATGGATACAATTTGTTCACAAGATAGATTTGTGCAAAGGTTATTTTGGTCTTGACTGCAACCTTCTCTTCCAGCAGAAACTGAGAGTCCAATAGAACCCTCAGATTGCATTTGGGGGAGTAAAACCCCATCCAGGATCAAAGGTGGAGAATCCTCAGGGTCAGAGGACTCAGAGCCCCATAGCCATTTATTCTTGCTACAGTTAAGCTAATGTCCCCCAATCTCCAGACACTGGGAGAAAACCTTGATGGCATCACTCGGTTGGCCCAGGGTAGAATTGTATCACTGGGTATCACTAGCCTATTGGTGATATCTGATCTCATAATGATGGATGACCTCACCCAGCAGTTCCATGTAGATGTTAAATAACAGCAGAGAGAGAATACAGCCCTGGAGATCCCTGCAATGCAGCATTCTTATTTGCACTTTTACTTAACCTAGATAATTTCCTCAATTTCTCTTCACAAATAATTATTTTTGAAGCGCTGTGTTCATGTACCTTTGTGCAGACATTTCTTTAATATTATATGGCAAAATGCCCTCAGAAATTCAGAAAAATGTGCAATTCAAAGGGTAATTGATTGATCCAAGAGTGATATTGGATAAATTTGCATTGAGATGAGAAATCCCCCCCATCCCTTAACTGGTATTGCTAAAGAAGCATTTCCTTCCTCTTTTTTCTGTCATCACAGAGATGAAGTTCATCTTTCTAAGTTGAATGCAGACAGAAGCCAGTTCCATTGCAATCAGCAGGCTCGTAAAAGAGACTTACTGTTGGCTTTAGATTAGCAGTGAAGTCAGGGCTGGCGTGGCAACCAGCAGCTGCTAATACTGCTCACTTGCTGTTGACAGGCATTAATAAAAACCTAATCTGAGGAAATTATGAAAAACCTCATCATTATGCAATCTGGTTTATGTTTTGGCATGTGCCAGGACTTGGCTGGTTTTTGAGGGAAACCACCAATTTTAGCTTCTGTTTATTTTACTCTTTGGCTATGGTACAATAAGCTACATTGAGATTCTGAATGTCATGGGTTCATGCTTCCCCCACCCCCATGTTGGTAATGTAGACCATTTCAGGAATAGCAAGCTCTGAGTTTGCAGAATTTGTTTTCCTTCTACTTAGAACTCATCAACCAGAGTCAAGATGTTGGCCACCGAACTGTGAACTTTCTTCAACCTGACCCAGATGTATAGACTTCCACTTCTAGTACCTGAGCCAACAGGGCCTTTATTGAAAACTCAGGGAATTGGACAAGACATCTGGAGGTGCAGCCACCTTGGGAAAAGCTAAATTAAACTGCATTATGTCTCTGAGCATATTCTGAATCCAATATTTTGTTTCCAATAGTAGAACAACATATTCTGTCTCATGTAATGCTACTATCATTTCACACCTAAATGAAAAGGATTGGAGGTATTATTTTCACTGCTCTTTTTATACAGTTAGGAGTCTGGAAATCTTTCTAATCTATTGCAAATGTCTTCTGATTACTTGATTGCTTACTTAAAATAGCAATAAATTAGTCCAATCCCAGTTAGGGCTGAGTGTAACCTCAGATGTTTGCCCTGAAGTTTTGCTCTAATGACATGCTTGTTTTTTTGATAGCAGTTTCTTGCAATTTGGTATTTGTAGAGGCCCAATAGCCATTAATGAGAGCCAGTTTGGTGTAGTGGTTAAGGCTTCAGGCTAGAAACCGGAAGACCGTGAGTTCTAATATCGCCTTAGGCACGAAGTGAGCTGGGTGACCTTGGGCCAGTCACTCTTTCTCAGCCCTCGGAAGGAGGGAATGGCAAACCACTGCAGACAAACCTTGCCAAGAAAACTGCAGGGACTTGTCCAGGGGGTTGCCAGGAGTCAAGAGTGACTCGAAGGCACCAAACAAACAAACGAAGAAACAAAATAGCCATTAAATCTTCCTGAGATGATTCTGCTGGCAGAAAAATGCTGAGAAACTTACCCTTTAACACACTTCTTTGCATGTCAAAAGGAACCCCTCAGCAAATGTAGGTGGACTTCAAGATATCCTCAGTCCTTAATGGTTCTGGAAAAGTAAAGAATGAAGATATGGAAGATATTTCTTAAATCATTATACTAATTAAATTACTATAACTCTTCAAAATCTTTCAGAAAATGACATGAAATGATCCCATTCATGCTAGGTGGAGATGGTTTCCCTAATTTAGTTTTTCTAGTTGATTTTTGTTTCGCAAGAAGAGGATCTTGGAGAAATTATCAAGGGTACGGTAGGTTTTCTTGCACTTCCTTATTTACACAATAGCCAAGGTGTGTGTGCAAATATCCTGCTTTTCATTGTACATTTACTTCTCTGCTTATCTGTAGCCTCCTTGACTTCCTTTGCTTCCATTTAGCCCCAAAGGAAGACATTAGGACAGAAATCCCCTGGTGGGGCTTTAAGACTAATATTACAGTCAAGGCTAGTGATAGTTTTATCCTTGAGAAGATGTTGGAAAATGACTCTTTCCTCTGGAGAAATTCAGAGAAACCATCTCTGTCCCCAAGTTTAGTGGAAAATTTCAAAAGGTAATTTGTAGCCAACTGTAGATCCAATCTTTGGATGGATTAAACATATGGATTCACACAGAGAAAATGTAATATTCTGGAATAAGTCTCAAAGGCTGACATGGGAAAGAAACTCAGTATGGGCTTATATTCCAGTTAATTAATCATCCTGGAAGAAGGAACACTGACCCAGTTAGATGCAGGCCATGGCAAAGTTTTCTATATGATCCCTTGAGTTGCACAAAGAAAACTTTCTTGTTCTCCTGGTATGGATGGGAGTTGTTATGTCCTGTGGGAGTTCTGAAGCATCTGCCCTTTGTAACAAGGTAAACCTTACTGCAGGATGGTGCAGAATCTACTTCACTTACATATTGTTCACCAAACACAGAATATTCTCTGTTACTCTACTGCCTTGTTTTGCATGTCTTTTTGTATGCATACTGTATATGCACTTATAAGAAACACACCCACCCACCCACACTCACACAGACACTAAAATACTAGTCTCTGGAGGAAAGGAGATCCCAAACCAACCAACCAACCAACCGACAAAAAATCAACAACAACCCCCCCCCCCCCAAAACAAGCACTTGATGTAATAAAGTCAATTTAAAATTTGTTCTACCAATCTTTTGCATCTGTAATTTTCCCATTAAACGTAAATGCCCATGAGGCATGCCATTTGCATTACATTGCATTTGCAGTCTTTAAAACAAACTATAAATTCCCCCTCCTTGTTTCATGTGATTGATGTTGTTGTATAAATACCACTATAAACCTCAAAAGGGGGCTAACAGTGACAGTAAATTAAAGTTTTTGAGTCTGCTAGTACCACCACACTTAAGCCCTTGATCTTATGCAATGTTGTTAACCCCCATCTCATTGCCCTCCTGAATTGACCTTCCTCCCACTCTTTCCATTTTTTTTCTCCATTTCTCCAGCTCTGCCCCCATTTGGAGTTTCTAGAGTAACACCTTTCCAGTTCTTGCAACAAGTCCCACCAGTGGGGAGATGCTATTAATTACCATGCAGTTCTGCAGCTCCTCTGCAGATTGAGAAAAGCAGACTCAAACATTGCAGGTGGGGCTGTTAAATTGCAAAACATCTGGAGGACAGTCTCCTCTTGGAAACAGTGGGCAGCCCAGTTAATTAAGCAGCATTGGTCAAAGAGAGAAGTTACTCCTTTGGGCACAAAGTTCCTCTTCTCTGTTTAATGGGAATGAAATGTACTCATTCTCCCCAAGTCCTGCTTTACTCTTTCACCATGGTAGTTGGGGTGGTGGTGCAAAGGGATGGACAAAAAGTGCTGGGGGTATAAGCCAGATGTGTATACTCCCAGCAGGATCACCCAAGGTGTGAAGGTCATCCCAGCTGTCCAGGTAAAGCAAACAGGCACTCATATTGTGCAGCAGCAATACAGGAAGATGCTGCAGGCAGATGATCATTTCAATGACAATGGCAAAGGCATCATTTCATACTTCATGGGATGATGCAATGTTAAACCACTCCTGTACTTCACCAAGAAAGCCACACAAATAGAACATATAAAATTGTCAGAGCCAGTATGGTCTAGTGGTTAAAGTGCTGGGTTAGAAACCAGGAGTCTGTGAGTTCTAGTCCCGCCTTAGACATGAAAGCCGGCTGGGTGACCTTGGGCCAGTCACTCTCTCTCAGCCCAACTCACCTCACAGGGTTGTTGTTGTGGGGAAAAGAGGAGGAGGGAGTATTTGGTATGTTTGCCACCTTGAGTTATTTATAAAAATAATAAAGGCAGGATAAAAATTAATTAATTAATTAAAATTATTGATGATATAGTGCTGGATGATGGGTCCCTCAGAACGGATGACACTCAACATGCTACTGAGGAAGAGCTGAGGATCTTTCTAATGGTCTTTATGATGTGGCTAGATTAAAGCCTTTTGGACATCAATGTTGCCAGGCAGGGAAAGAAAATCCAAAGTTGAATGCAAAAGAAGAATTACAATGGGAACATGGAATGTAAGAAGCATGAATAGAATGCCAAAGATGGAAATATTAAGGAGGGAAAAGTAGTTGGACCACATGGCACAGGAAAATTGAAATGAAGCAGGACAATAACTTATCTATTTTGGGCAATCTAACTATTGTTAACACAGTCTTCAAACAATCAAAACAACACCTTTATACATGAACATCACTAGAGAAGCTTAGTTATAGCATCAAAGACATGGCCAGGGGCTGACTATGGTACAGATCACAAACTGCTCATGTGCAAGTTCCAAGTCAAGCTAAAGAAGAAAAACAACTAGTTTCCATTAAATCTCAGCATATACCCACCATTTTCAACAACATCTGGAATTGCTTTGAAGTCCTGAATAACATTGATAGGGAACCAGTGGAGCTGTAGAAAGAATTTAAAGAAGTTCATAAGGATGAATATGAAAAGAGACTACCACAGATCATGAAACAGAAAAAAACAAACAAACTGGATGTCAGAACATACAGTGAAAATTGCTAAGAGAAGGGAAGGGAAGGGAAGGGAAGGGAAGGGAAGGGAAGGGAAGGGAAGGGAAGGGAAGGGAAGGGAAGAGAAGAGAAGAGAAGAGAAGAGAAGAGAAGAGAAGAGAAGAGAAGAGAAGAGAAGAGAAGAGAAGACCAAGAAAGACAAAAATCTCATGAAGGAACTTAACAAAGAATTTCAGAAGAGGCAACAAGCAGCATTACAACATCTGTAAAGACAATGAAGATGGAAACAGATATGGAAAAACAAGAAAAATCTTCCAAATATTCTCCAAAGTCAGAAGGAGGTTCCAGCCTTGAATTGGTATGCTAAAGGATGCCAATGAATGGATGGTAACTGATTCAAGGAAGATCAGAGATGGAAGGAGCATACTGAGAATCCTTTGTATATACTAAAGTAGGCTAAAATAAGATTGGGTAATATTGTTTTTTTCTTATTTTTAAATGGTTCTGGGTTTTTCTTTCTTTGCTGTTTTTGTATTTGTTTTAGCTGTTTGTAATCTGCCCAGAGTCATATATATGTGATGGGTGGCTATAGGTAAGGGTAAAGGTTTTCCCCTGCACAGTCGTGTTCGATTCTTGGCGGTGGTGCTCTTCTCTGTTTCTTAGCCGAACAGCCAGCGTTGTCCAAAGACGCTTCCGCGGTCATGTGGCTGGCATGATGCACACGGAATGCTATTACCATCCCACCAAAGTGGTACCTATTTATCTACTTGCATTTGCATGCTTTTGAATTGCTAGGTTGGCGAGAGCTGGGGCGAGTGCGGGAGCTCACTCCGCATGCAGGGCTAGGGATTCGAAGCTCCGAACTTGCGATCTTCCGATCGACAAGCCTGGCGTCTTACCCGCTGAGCCACCACGCCCCTTTATAACTTTATAACTTATGAGTTATACACCTTCCTTATTTGAGCTCTCAGATTAGAGAGAGGGAGAGAGCTGTTATCTATGTCATGCCTTCATACTAGAGGTTCCATGACTCTGGGAGGAGGCCTATTTTAGTATATATTCCTGTAGTTTTACACATTACATGTGTGCATCTTCATAAAAACATATACTTAGTGCAGGGATTTTTTTCTAAAGGATTCTTGATCAAATGTTTGGACAAACAGACTCAGAATTAACATTCTTATTGGCCAGGTCCAAACAATATACTTAAACTTAAACCCAGGTTAAAAAAATATAATGCTTGTCTTCTAATAATGTGCTCTACCATAATACAACTTGACATGATAGCCTATTGCATACAACATATTAAAAGAAGAGCTGGGTTGAACTGCAAATTATCCAGTCATATTTTACCCTACTCATGTTCAAACACAGTCAAGATCATAACCACTTTTATTTATTTATTTAATTCAATTTGTACACTGCCCAACTCCCAATGACTTTACTATAGTTTGGGAATAGATTAAAAAGATTTTCCGACTCTTGAATAGAAAAACCCTGTGACTGACTGGGTTCACAGTGCATATTATCTTATGGTTTGTTTAACCCTGGTTTCTTGAATTTACAATTGGATGCAAATGCTAAGTAAAGGCTATGCTTTGCAAATGACAATGTTGATGCACCCTCCCAACTGTTGTAAATGTTTTTTTCTTCCAAGATCTGTGAATGTCAGTGGCCTTGTTCACTCGATTTCTGTGTCTTAAAAAGCACCTCAGATTTTTTTTCTCCTTCTTTGACTCTGCATGAGCAGGTGTCCATGACTCGAGCAAAAAGCCCACTTAACTGAAACTTGGTTCCTTTTTTAAACTCTAACACACCTCTCTGTAACTTCCCTCTAATCCAATAAAGCTCCTACGGTGAAAGGAAATGAACAAGTAATGATATTTAATGCTCTGACATTTGGTTCTTTACTGGTAATGAATGACACACATTTGCCCCAGTAATCTCCATGTTCTACATGTTATGAAGCACTATGTCATATCTTCCTATCTGGGGCTGAAATCCAAAATGCTTCTTGAGTCACACCCAAAAAACAAGCTGAGCATCCCAGTAAAGTGTTGCGGTTTGTTGTGTCACTGTTAACATCATGCCCTGATTTTCAGCAACAATCAATACTTGCCTCTTTGGGACAGCAAATTACTTTAACTTTTTGTGTGGTGTGATTGTGGCTATTTTAAATTCAATCAGAGCTAGGTATGGTGCATAACATATAGCTGGTTTGTATGATTACCAGACCAGACAGTGTTCTTCCCAGAGTAAATAAATGGCCATATGAATCTCAACATGCTATGTATGATAACAGCATTCTACCACAAAGGTAGAATAGGATATTTATGAACACAGTGCAAACACAGGTATGTATAAACTAATATGCATGAACACAGTCCAAAAATGGTGGTCCTGAATAATTCTCCATTTATCTCTTTGGGCTTGAGGACAGAGGTTTGGTCCTGTCTTTTGCTGAACCATTTAAGGGCAAAGCAGGATTGATCATCTCCTCCTCCTTCATCATGAGATGCCAAAAATCTAGCCTATTTGCTTTCTTTAACTGTTCAATTGCCCCATGTATCACCGTCAACATGGAACTGATGAGCTCATCATCCAGAAGCTGCTTCTTCTGTAGCACTTCGTGAAATGATCCTTTAATCTTGAATCTTTTCCAGGTAGGAACACTTGGATCACTGTCTTATCAATGCAAAGAGGCTTTTTTAGTTAGTATACCTGCTCTCTCTGTATTTCCATGTTCTGGCCAGCATATAGAACAAATTCCTGTCCAACACCCTTATGGTTGACAGTTCAAGACCTGTTATTGGCTTATGTCCTAACAAGTGACCCACTTTTTATGAACTGTCATTTTTTTAGAGGAAGAAAAAATCACATGAGACTATAATAATAGCTATAGAATTATATATATTCTCCAGGATTAGCATACTGTATAAAGAAGTAGTGGGTCATGGAAGCTGACTTAGAAGGTCACCTATTACAAAATGTCACCGATGACCTAGTTTTAAGGAATTGTTTGGAATTTTTAGCCAGAGAAAAGATGATACACTGAACATTGGTGACATTAATGCTAACACATATACACTGGCTCACACAGAGACACACCACACACATAATTTACACTGAAGTATATTATTTAGTAAAGCAAAAACAATGAATAGATAACTATATTTCAAATGCTAGACTTCTCAGGAGTGGTGAGCAATCAAGATTTATTGGAGTTTTCAGCACACTGGGAAATGAAGCCACCAAAACTCATTAGCATTGCCTATTAAAAAGCAGAGTCTGGGGTACATCTCAGAAAAGATGCCTTCTTTTTTTGAGCTGTTCTGCAAACTGGAAGTACAACAGGGACTTCATCTATTTTAAAATACCTTTCTCTTTTGAGTGGTCTATATCCCATTTGCCCACAGTAAAAAAAAAAACTTTTCCTTGTTTCACACTATTATCACCATTTTCTGACTTCACTTCTGTTGTATCATCTTCACTTCCTCCCAAACTCCTGGTTTCTTTACCTGAATCCAATTTGAGCAGTCAAGTGACCATTTCTTAACTGGATTATATTGTCAATAGGCATTACAGAAAGATACCAACCCAATTTCTATCCCACATATTCACCCCGGCAGTCCTTAAACAATATGTGTCAAAGTAATCTTGTTTAGACTGTAAGCAGGTACATATGAACAATGTTATGGCTGAAATGAGATGGCGGTTTATTTTCAGGACACTTCCCCTCTGACCTTGCAAACATGATAGGGACCAGGTGCAGTTCCCTACTTTACATAATCCCATTCCTACCCCTATCCAAAGCCCCAAATCTTGTCCTTGCTGAAAAGAAAGAAATATCTCTCACCATTAACAAGGCAGAATGAAATTGAGTAAGATCCTGCCCCATGCAATTGACTAAGGCAGACATAATAAGAAAATTGCCACACGTATTGGGCATTATGCTTCTCATCTCATCGGTGTTCCTCTGCTGGCCAACAAGATACATGGCCTTACTTAACCAGGAGACTGAGAGTTCTAGTCCCGCCTTAGGCATGAAAGCCAGCTGGGTGACCTTGGGCCAGTCACTCTCTCTCAGCCCAACTCAACTCACAGGGTTGTTGTGGGGAAAATAGGAGGAGGGAGGAGTCTTAGGTATGTTCGCCGCCTTGAGTTATTTATAAAAATGATAAAGGTGGGATATAAATAAACAGACAAACAAACAAACAAACTTCTTCAAGAAACTGGTTCCTCTGTTTCTCTGGTTCTGGTCCAGCAACTACCACCCAAATTGTGACCTCTGCTCTGTCCTCAAGCAAGATTTATTCCATTGTAGCTTATGGGAGTTGCAACAAACAATGCTGTTGTAGAACCAGCTAGCAAATTAAATCCAGATTATGGAAATTACAGGAGCCTTGCTGTTTTATGCAATATTTATTAGAGATCCAATTATTTGAAGGATAATTTAAGACTGCCTCTTTTTTCCCCCCTCCAATGGAATCAGCTCACCTGTTGAAAGCTGATGAGCTCTGGAGACAGATCAGGACTTGCTAATGTACACTGACAATAAATTATGAAAACAATAATTGTGGTTCATCAGACCCCTTTTACAGGGGAAAAAAAAAACCCACCCTGTTTATTCTGATTCTAGTGCCAGCTGTCTCAAACTTTAATTTAAGTGCTAGCTTGAGGCAAGACATTTGGAATACTAGTTGAGAGTGTTTTATAGCCAAAGCAATATGTTTTACTAACCTCAAATACTATGTTGATGATGATTTTAATGGGAAGTATAATTTGTGTGTAGGGGGTTCAGGGTGAGCTTTGATTTAACCAGAACAGGCACATAGCTAGAAAACCTCAATGTTTTTTAACTTAACCAGTTGCCAAATCTAAAATGAAGGGAAGGAAAAGGGGAGAGAGAGGGGAAGAGAGACTGTGGAAGAAATTCAACTTACTCCATAGCAAATGATTGACATTGTCTATTGCTTAATTGTAATCTAGTGTGTGAATGAAAAGGCCTAACGATTCCCATGCACATTTTTCTACCACTTCTTTCATCTTTGAAGAAATAATATTTGCTTATGAAATTTCTTTCAAAGGTGAAAAGGGTTTTGGGATATGTTGCATGGATAAAGATAATGCTCTTGCACACACTTTGTTATATACTGGCTATGGGATGTCCATGAATATCCTGTCTCTCATTGTCCAGTCCTCTGCCTTGTGATCTGCAGCTTCACTAGCTTCAAACACTTCATTAAATCCTAAGTGAAAACCTTGGAAGGGAGCTCCTAACACGCCATTTTCATATTGGGAATCGTTCGCCACCAAGGAAGTTTCAGAGCAATGGAAAGATGAGTCATAGAAATCAATACCAGTATTAGCACTCTTCCCCATTTCTGTGATGCTAAATGCACTGCCAAAACTTTTTGGATCTCTAAGCTAAGAGGATCCTAAATCAATCTTCTGAGAACTTCTGAGCAACCTGAAAAATCTGCAATAGCTGAACATGATCTCAAACAAAGGTAAAAGGTAAAGGTAAAGGTTCCCCCCGCACATTTGTGCAGTCGTGTCCGACTCTAGGGGCCGGTGCTCATCTCCGTTTGTTAGCCAAAGAGCCAGCGTTGTCCGAAGACACTTCCATGGTCATGTGGCCACATGACGAACGCGGAACACTGTTACCTACCCACCGAAGTGGTACCTATTCATCTACTTGCATTTGCATGCTCTTGAATTGCTAGGTTGGCAAGAGCTGGGGCAACTGCGGGAGCTCACTCCGCATGCAGGGCTAGGGATTCGAACCTCTGAACTTGCGATCTTCTGATCGACAAGCCTGGCGTCTTACCCGCTGAGCCACCACGCCCCTTGATCTCAAACAAACTGGTTACCAAATCTTATTTGAAAACACAGAAATACTGGACAACACCAACAGCCACTATGTTAGACTATACAGAAAAGCCATTGAAATACATAAACACCAACACAGTTTCAATAAAAAAGAAGAAAGCCTAAAGATCAGCAAAACCTGGCTGCCAGTCCTGAAAAACACAGCTTGCAAAAGGTCAACGAACTCTACTCAACTACAGAAATATACAAACAATTCACAAAATAGATTTGCTAATCCCACACACGACAACACCACACCCCCTAATCACCACAAATAATCCCCTCCCAATCTCTTGCAAATGACCTCTCAGCAGCTATAAACACCAACAGGAACACACACCCTCCACTTGGGCACAGAGAGAATCTTCTTCTGTGCTCCTCTCCTCTGAAGATGCCAGCCACAGCTACTGGTGAAACGTTAGGAACAAAAACTGACAGAACACGGCCACACAGCCTGGAAAACCCACAACAACCATCGGATTCCAGCCGTGAAAGCCTTCAACTATACATTGATAAGCATTCATTCTACTTCTTTATCCAAGCTATTATTAAAAACTTTGAAGAGAAGAGAGCTCAAGACTGATTGATGTGGCACCCCACTTAATATCTCACTTCACTTTGATGAAGAACCATTAGCAAAAACATTCTTTGAGTATGGTTTCAAATACATCTGTGAATCCAATCTAATAGAATGTCATAAAGCCCATCTTGCTAATCAGAATAATATGTGCTTTGGTGAGTTCAAGATATATTATGTTCACAGCATTCCCACAATTTACTAAGTTACCCAACCAAAAATCTATGAATAGTAGTACTAATCAAGATGGCAAGCCCATCTCTGAGCAATGCTATGTTTGACAACTGGTAGAATCCCTCCACTCATTCATACACAGAGAAAAAAAAATACACGGCATTCCTTACATATAGAAAATTAATATGTCAAGGAAAACCATATTAGTACATATTAGTAGGGAAGCTACAAGATATCACACTATAATGAGGTGGGCTGCAATTAGGTGACTGTCAGCCCTATAGGGTAGATCAGACTAAGAAATCAATGCCATTTAGGTCTAAAATAATTTTATTAGAACAGCTTAGTAACAGAATCTTGCAAGTCTGAATGTGTTTTCCTCCTCCCTCACTTTATCTTTGTATGAATTAGGGAGGGGCCTATCTGAAGTGTTTTCTCAAATTAGTTTCTGGAAATGGACTTCAGCTGCTCTTGTCTGATTGTTGCCTTGGTAACAGATCTTCCCACTGTCCTTCAAGGCTATTCCCTACACCCTCTATGGTGACCATATACAAAGTATTGATAGGTCAAACTAAAGATTACCTTCTTATTGTTCTTTAATGCTAAAGTAGACTCAGTCTTCAAGCAGAAGATCATAAAGTAAGACATGTGGCTACTCTACCTGAAATCTTTTCCCCTGGTATGTCGATGAAGGTTCTCAGTCATCCAGGTGGAACAGTCTGTGGCTTGAATCATGTCAACTGGATTTCTATTTTCTCAGTAGAAACGTTTCGCTCCTTATCCAAGGAGCTTCTTCAGTGAACTTCAGTGAACTTCTTCTTCAGGAGCTTCAGCCTGAAGAAGCTCCTTGGATAAGGAGCAAAACGTTTCTACTGAGAAAATAGAAATCCAGTTGACATGATTCAAGCCACAGACTTTTCCCCTGATATGCAAGTTTTCTGCCCAAGAGGGATTTCCCCCCCCCCATGTCAGTATCCATCATTTGTGCAGGCATCTCCAGGTTACAGTAATGCAACTTATACCCGATACACTGATATGTGGCAAGATCTAAATCCACTGCCCAGGTGATTGTTTGGGTACATGAGCATGTTGTCCATCTGTCCGACAGAATTATCAACTCCATGTCAGATTTGAGGGAAGGTTGGAATCCTCTTAATTAATCTGGTTTCAAAGACCAACAATGAACAGGTCTCAAGGGAGTCTCTTTGTTTTTACTTGAGAACACACTTCCTAGAAAGTTTGATCACCCCTCCTGAAACACTTCAGTGGAAACACCCAGATGGAAACTTGAAAAGGAAATTCTTAAATCAAAACAGCACACCTCCAAGGCACCCTGAAAAGGCAATTAAAACCATTTCCCCATGTACAGCTATGATAATGTTGCCTAAACGTTCCTAATTTTCAACATCTGTTATGCCTTGTCAGGAGTTCTGCTCCCGGCACCCCCAAGACAATTTTTAAAGATTTCTGCCAATGTAATTCAATTTAAAGCTTTTAATGTCAACTCAACGGGTCATGCAACTTTCCCCACGTCTGTGCTTGCAACTCAGAGACAAGGCAGAAAGTATGATGAATGTTTTTCAGTGGAGGATTTTTATTTGGAGCAAATTGCAAAGGCATCTTGTTTCATTATTTGCAAAGCATGTCTTCAAAACATTGCACACTCCCCCTTTTCTTCTGCATGTGCACAGAGCCGATATTTGCAAGCCGTTTTATTGGTGGGTTGAGCTATTTGCAATTCTTCTGCAATGCAGACTGTCATTTTCAACCAACTGCAATTATTGGCTAAGTCCTGTTGTAACTATCCCTCTGTTATCTGTGGAAACTGTTTGTTAAACAATAAACTCAATCATGCACTCAGTTCTGCAAATGTTGCTCTAAGCAAGTGAGCTGATAGTCTTCATCCTTATTCAGCTAATGGTCAAAACAAAATATTCCTTGGTTGCCTTTAAACAGTCACTCTAGTCAGTTAATCACTAGCTCCAGTGCCTCCAAACTTTGATTTGAAGGCACAGATATTTAACACCCATCTCTTATATGCAAAAGGTGGGTAAAGGTTAAAGGTTCCCTAACCCTAACCCTGCACATTTGTGTGGTCGTGTCCGACTCTAGGGGCCGGTGCTCATCTCTGTTTCTTAGCCGAAGAGCCAGTGTTGTCCGAAGACGCTTCCACAGTCATGTGGCCGCATAACGCGCGCAGAACGCTGTTACCTACCCACCGAAGTGGTACCTATTAATCTATTTGCATTTGCATGCTTTTGAATTGCTAGGTTGGCAAGAGCTGGAGCTAGTGCGGGAGCTCACTCCGCATGCAGGGCTAGGGATTCGTACCTCCGAACTTGCGATCTACAAGCCTGGCGTCTTAGCCGCTGAGCCACCACGCCCCTTAAAGGGTGGGTAGTCTTTTGCAAAAGTCTTTTGGTTTCTCCCCAAATTTCTCTGATGCTTTTGCTTGAGGAAGAACTTCTAAATCCTTAACTAATCTCACTTGAGGTCTAATTCAACAATAGCCTTGAGATAAGGTCTGCCATAACTGGGCTACAGAAATCTGCACAACCACTAGAAGGCTGCAAAATATTAAGAATTTTCAGTATCTCTTTGCTTCCATCTGATGGTCATCTAGGTTTTTGCAGCCCAGATATGACTGTCTTCCTTATGATGTGCAAAAGAACCTGAAGAAACATCTCTGCTCTTATAAAACTTGGACATACTTCCAAGAGTTAGTATTGGTTTCACCTAACCAAAGGCTAGAAATTCTCCCAGTTCTGGCCTTATGCTCTGTCAAACTTCGCTTACTTCTTCATCTCAGTAGGGTTCACAACACAACAAGTTTATTAAACAGGTTTAATATTTTGAGGCCTTTTGCTATGGCTCTAAACACAGCCTGCAGTGGGGTTTATCCTAATCTGATAAAAGAAGGGAGGAGTGTTTCTTGCTGTATCCAAGCAATCTCACCTTCACTGTGCAGGGTCTTTAACCTGACAGCGTGTGAGTGTGCGCCTTTGAGTCAGTTTTTGACTCCTGGCAACTGCCTGGACTAGTCCCTGCAGTTTTCTCAGCAAGGTTTTTCAGAAGAGGTTTCCCATTTCCTTCTTCCTAGAGTAACTGGCCCAAGGTCACCCAGCTGGCTTTGTGCCAAAGGTGGGACTAGAACTCACAGTCTCCCAGTTTCTAGCCTGATGCCTTAACCACTACACCAAACTGTCTCTCTTTAACTTATAGCACAAGTATGGAAATATATGTCATCAGCTGCAATCATTATGGTGTAAGAGGATGACTTCCTTTCTGTCTACGCGTTGGTTGGTCCTGCATGGCCCAGCATGCTGAACTAAGTGGTCCCTTGTCTGCTCCAGCAGGCTTCTTCTTATGTTCTTATGGATCTTGATTAATTATTCAGCTTCTTTCCTTGAACTTGAAGAAATCCTGCTACTAGCCTGTACTTATGCTTTAGCACCGCACCAACTACAACAATGCTTAACAATCCTCATATTACCAATGCTTGGGTAGAGCATCAGTAGTCAAAGTTCAACAGAAAAAAGAAAAGACATTCTGCTTCTCGGTTCCCACTATTGTTTCATTGCATCCCATCTCTCACCCAGCTTAGCTAGCTCCCTTCAGCTATTCCTGATCTTAATTCTAGTTTTTACTAGCAGCTGTATCTGCTTTGTCTTACTCCGAATCCTCGTGGCTTCCTTGCCCTTCATTTTGTGTCTCCTGTAGATTGGCCTCAAGGTTCTCCCAGTCCCACTTCTGGTTCGGCCAGGAGTCATGCTTCAGTTCCCCTATCCTTGCCTGCCTTTAGCCCAGCTCTGACAGAAAACGAGAAACTATGTGGGGGCCATTGTGCATGTCAGCACAGAGGTGGCCCACCGTCTGACGTGGTGACAGGGAATGAAGCTGTGAACTTTTCAGCATCAGCCATGCCTGACATCCCTGCCCAGCACCAGCTACCAAGGAGAATCCTTCCTTCCCCTCCCTGCATTCAAACCAGCAGTCCCTCTTCAGTAAAGAAACTCAAAGGTCAATTTTCAATGAAGTTCTTACTTACTTGAATCAATGTCGCCTTGATTCTTTGTGAAGGGTGCAGCAGGCATAAAATGTGATATTGATTCTTGAGATGCAGAGTGTTCCTTTGTTCCCAGCCATTTCAAAAAATGCAAAGTATTTCTTTCATCCCACTGCAGAGCATGTCACCTTAAACAAACCTGAGGTCATCACCCTTGTCTGCCATTTCATGTTTAGTTCACTCTGGCTCCCTTTCCCCCGCCCTCTTTTTATCATCTCCCTTCTTGTTTGTGTCTTCCTCTTCTTGGGTTTTTTTTTAATGGTCTTCCCTCCTTTCTTTTAGCTGAAATTCTAATTTGTGCATTTCCACCCTTAATCTCTGGTGTACTCCTCAGATTCTAATCTAATTGATCACATCCACCTCTCTTGGCAATTCTCTACTTACCCATATTTTTTTTACTGTTACAGAGAAAGCTTTTTCCTATCTTTGGTTTTCATCTCTCCCCCACCCCCTACCCCAAATGTCTTTATATAGACTGTCTACAACTAAACCCAGAAAACTTTCTGCATTGTAACAGAGCCTATGAGTTGTACATTTCCATAGCATGTTTTGTGAAACAAACAACTTGAAAGGAACTATTCTAAACAAGGAAGTTCTTCTTTAGATATTTGTCCTCATATTAAGCTTGGTTTAAAGTTCTCCTACCTTCAGAGGAGAAGGTCCTTTCTTTGGTAGCACCTCTCCCTTTTTTTAGAGGCCATTCGCATTGCTTCATCTTCTTCTTGTAGTATCAACCCTTTTACTTGTCCATGCTTTTGATGCTCTGATGGCTCATTTTATTATAGTTTCTGCATTGTTGCTTAGCTCATTTATGACATTACAGGACCCAAACATAATGGGGTAGGTAGGGGTCAAGTACTTATTTGTAAGAGAACACTCCTTCCCCACCACATATCCTCATTTTCTCCCATATATTTAACTTTTTGTATAATAACACCAATCTCTTGAATTGCACCATGGCCCATCTTGAGCCTCTTCCACCATGGCTCCAAACACCTATCTTTGCTATTTTTTTTTGACTTAACATTCAGCCTGAAGACAAAACCCTACAATAAGGCTATGCTGACTGATCATTTTGAGAATGTAGTCTCATTTCTGGAGTCCCCAAGATGAAGACAAGACTCATCTTTGCTGGCCATAAGAAGGAGAACCATTTGATTCCCTTGTATTACACAATTTCTCTAATGTTTTTAGTATCAGGAGCTTCCAGAATGAATAAGGAGATGTTGGATTTGTGTGAGGCTGCCCCATGGATATTTATAGAATGTCAGGCTTAAATAATCAAATTCTTCCAAGAATAGATAGATAATTGGAGAAAAGAGTATGAAAGAGCCTGAACCATCAGTATTTTTTCCTGAGTTCCGATTGGCTCTGTAAACAGTATGCTTCATACCACTTGTAGTTCTTTGGTCCTTTCTTGGTCTCAATGAAACTGTTGACCTAGTGTGAACCATCTGTGAAAAATGGTAATGTATGTACCAGGGATTATTAGGAAAGGGGTCAAAACTGGAACTGCCAATAGCATCATACCTTCAAACAAATCTACAGTGTCACACTTTACAGATTTCCAATTCCGGATCTTATAAAAGAATAGTATAGAATTGGAAAAGCTATAGAAAAGGAACAACAGACTTCAGCTTAACCCTGGCAACCCAAGTGGCTTTGGGCTTTGGGGCCACCTGGCTCTAGGAATTTACCATCTTTGGTTCTGGATGGGGTTGCATTTCCCCAGACAGATCCAGTGCTCAGGGGGCCTTCTGGACTCATGACTCCTGCTCGAAGAGCAGGTGGCAGTCATGACTAGGAGGGCCTTTGCACAGCTTCGAGTTGTGTGCCAGTTGCACCCATTCCTGGATCAGGAGGTTCTATGCTCAGTCACTCATGCCCTAGTCACTTTCTGTATGGATTACTCTAATGCGCTGTACATGGGGCCGCCCTTGAAGAGTATTTGGAAGCTTCAGGTGGTGCAAAATGCAGCAGTACAGGCAGTTCTGTGTGCACCTAGATCTGTGCACATTATACCTCTGCTCCGTGAGCTGCATTGGTTACCAATTTGCTTACAGGTCTAATTCAAGGTGCTGCTGATAACCTATAAAGCCCTACATGACATAGGGCCAGGTTATTTGAGGGACCACCTTTCCCCAATGACACCTACCTGTCCCATCAGGTCCAGCTGAAGAGGCTTGTTGCGGGTTCCATCCACTAGAGAATGTCATCTGGCAGGACCCGGGAGCAGGGCCTTTTCTACTGCTGCACCTGCTGTATGGAACATCGTCCCCCACCCCCAGGTCAGACTGGTCCCAACCATGATGGCCTTCTGGAAGGGCTTGAAGACCTGGCTTTGCCTCTGGCCTCGAGATCAGAGAGTGGTGTGGAGCCCATAAAATGGCTGTACTGGTCTTGAATGGCTGTGCTCTCCTGGGGATTGTACTGTACGCCTTTAATTGTTTTCAATGTTTGTATTGTTTGTATGGCTGTTTTATTTTTGTATTTAATGGTAAGCTTCCCAGTCACAAATGTGGGATGGACAGCAATATGAATTGAATAAATAAATAAATAAACAAACAAACAAATAAACCATCTGGAACAATTTCTGCACAAGGTTTCTGGAGCTATACAGAGCACAGAATAAAATAGACCCAATAAGGGAGTATACATTTCTGCAAGTGTGGAGAGTGTGATATAATGTACTCTCCTTATACTAAAAACCTAGCATCTTTCTTTTTCTTTTTTTTAATTTTTATTGAAAAAATCCAGACAGATCAAAGATAAACATGAAAATATATAAAGAAAAGAGAGTACTCTCTTTGTACTAAAACCTAGCATCTTTCAATGAAGCCGAAAAATAAGAAATTTGGGAATGGATAAGAGGAAACCCTTTCTATAGTGGAACACGGAATTCACAAGCATGCGGTGCAAAACTATGGCCACTGATTTGGTATTTTTAGTAATTCAGGCTACTGATTACAGGACTCCTTCCAAAGGAACAGAGGTTGCCTTTGAATGAAAGTGGCTGGGAACAACTTATGAGAAAAAACTGACATCCATGACCTGCTTGTTTGCTTCCTAGAAGCATCTGGTTGATCACTACAGAAAATAAGATTCTGGGTTGAGCACAGCCTTTTAATTAGACCTGATCTTCTGCTCCTTGACCTTGTTTCTCAGCTTCCATTCTTGGTTCCAGATTCTTGACACATCCTAGAATAAGGGTAGACAATCTATTATACTCAAAGTAGCTTTTTTTTTAAAGCATTTTGTTTTGCTTTTTAATGTACTGTACCAGCTTTTAATATCCAGACAATTTCTGAAAGGGAGGGACTGGCCCAAGGTCACCCAGCTGGCTTCGTGCCTAAGGCGGGACTAGAACTCACAGTCTCCCAGTTTCTAGCTTGATGCCTTAACCACAACACCACATTGCCTCTCAGCTTTTAATATCCAGACAAGTTCTGGCCTCACACTGTTTTTGCCTCTGGTGAGTAGAGGGCAGTTGTAGAGGAATGAGAAAGGGAAAGCTCATGTCTTGCAAGCAGCAGAGATAGTAAGAAGGGGGAAGCTGGGCTGAAGTAATTTAGAAGTAAACTCACGGGGTTTACTTCTTCCCCTTGAGAAGGGGTTGGCTTTGGAGAGCACAGGAGCCCCTACAAGTTCACTAGCTCAAATATTTTCATTTTTATAGCTGAGCATGGTTGCAGATGCCTATGTGATGCCATGTACTGGAACATCTGGCCATTGACACAAAAGAAAGCCAATGGCTGAAAGAAGGGATTATGCCTACATCTATTGCCAGGGGTTAGCATCAAACAAGGAGTGAGCTTTTTGAAAAACCTGGATCCCGATATTATGAATTTGGAAGGAGTAAAAATGTACTGCACATTTATTCTAGAAATGCTTTAGAAACCAGATGACTTCAGGGGATAGCTTCTGTTTGGCTGATAGAAGGAGACCCCAGTTCCTGAAAGAGCTCCCTAACTTTGATCCCCTTCAAATGAAAGCTTGGTCTTGACATTTGATAAAGACAGGGGAGAGCTGAAGCAAAACCTACCAGTGTTATATCTCACAGCTTCAACCACTCAACTCCTTTGAGAAAGGAACTGGACAAAGTAGATCCCAAGTTTCTATGAGCACTGGCTTCCATAATGAGGTTGAGGCCAGGGCCACATCAGCTGGATGGTTTGAACTGATCAGTCCACGGACTGAAGGGTCCTCATCCTAGGCAAGAGCAGATGCACAAGAAGACAACTAAAGGGTTGGGAGCAACATTTTCAAGTCTGAGCACCCAAAGTTAAAGTTAAAGTTAAAACTGTCCGAAGTCTTCCAAGATTGTCAACATATGGCGATCTCCCAAGATTTGATTCACTGTTTTTATTTAATGTTGTGTTGAGGTGTGCAGATGCCTAGGAGTGTTGGAGACACCTTGGCTGGGTTTCTGGCTCCAGATATGGGATCTACAAATATAGTTGTCACCAAATGGATTATCCCCTTCTGTAATTATCAAAAGATTTCACTGTAGATTTCCTTGTAGTTTCCTTCTTTGGTCAAATCTGGATGGTGGTATTTAAAATGAATGTCCTGCTGATGTCTTTATGTACCCCATGCAAATTTGTAGATGATCTGAGCCTTGTTAAGATGGTAAAGCAGCAACCCAAATAAGCTTTCGTTAATTTTTTTTTAAACTTCCTCTGTGATTCCATCTAAATATATCAAACTCTCATGAAGGGTGGGTTGGAAACACTCCAGAAGAATCTGGGCATATTTTGCCCCTTCAAAATTGTGTTTTTGAAGGTGTGTACAAATTGAATTCTCCTTAAAAATTCTCAGAAAAATAATTTCTTTCTGCTTTTATGTTGCGATGTTTCCATACCTGTTCAGTTGTCAGATCCAGTCTCACAGCATGATACCATAATTTATTTTGTTTTTTTAAAAAAAATGGATCATATTAAAAGATAAAATATGGCTCTCCATGAAAAACATTACTCTGAAATATTAGCAGTATAATATATTAATTTTGATGGGGGAGGATGTGACCGTTGATATGTATGGGGAGGTTGAATTTTTTTTCTATGCATTTGCTGACACTTCGCATGTCAACATAATTCTTAGGAATTCATGGGCACTCTATTGTGATGACTTATATGATGATGTATAACAGCTTAAGAGGATTTAAAATATGGTATTTTGAGTAATGCAGTTTGGTAAATATCTTATGGAACATTTTTTCTCCACCTCCTTAGTCTATAAGATACCCTTACAAGCTGCCAGTAGCAAAATTGATGGATACATTGAGAAATGCAAAAAAATATACAGAAATGTAAGAATCAGAAAAACTCACATAAATAAGGTGAGATCTTATTAAGTATAAAATCTTATTCCAGGAGTTTTTGTTGTTTATGGCCCTATTTAATTGTTTGTTTGGGGTTTTTTGCATGGCTAAAGACCACAGGGTCATGGTGTCAACAGTGCAGGACTTTGTCAGAAACATGAATGGCACCAAGGATTTCTATTTTATCTTGGACGAGACAAAATTTGCATGTTTTTAAAATGATGTTAAGCAAATTGGGGAGCTTAGAGGACAGTTTCTGCATGTTTCAAGATGGCAAACAATCGTGCAATTGATATTTGGCAACTGTGGTCAGAAGCGGATCAGGTTACCCCATTTCCAATTTGCTTCTCTCTTCTGCTGTCAGAAAGTACATTCCTGAGCAGAGAGATCTGTTTGTTTGTTTGTTTGTTTGTTTGACTGTTTTGCTTATATTATTATGCAAAATTCAATGCACATTGGTGGTTTGATGGAAAGGTTTTATGTCTATGCTGAAAGTTTTACAGAGGAATTTTGCAGGATAATATAGTTTCTTAGGGCAAGGGTGTGGACTTCAGCATCTTAAAAGAATGCCCCTTAGGAATACCCTTATACTAATTTCAGTATGGCGGTGATGCAAATTCTAACTGACAAATATGTTTTGGCTAGAGCAAGAGAAAGGAAAGCAAAGAAAGGGAAGGAAATCAAATAACTCAAGAAGTTATTGTTTAAAACTCCCCCCCCCCTTTTTTAAAAAGAAAACTATAGCTCTTTTTTTTTAACTTGGCAGTTCGGACCTAAGATACTTTTAAAGTTATGATCAATTCAGGGGAATTAAAATTGTGCCAGGTGGTTAGTGTCCCTTCTTTCTCATTTCTGTCCTTCAGTGAGTTAGAGGGTTAACTTCAGAAGCTGGAATCAGGTTGACACAAGGAAGCTCTTGTAAAAAAGAGCTTTACCCATCATTCCTTTCATACGTTCCTTTCATAACCTGTATTTAAAACTCCTTTTTCCATGCATAATTGAAAACTTGTTAAATGCGCACACAAACACAAACACAAACACAAACACAAACACAAACACAAACACGGACATGCATGCACACACACATTGATGCAATATTTAGAGAAACATCAGATCAGTTGCATATTTAAATTTTGATTTGTATACTGCTCTGAAGGGCGGCAGTGGGAGGTCAGGTCATTTTGTAACCGGACCTTAAACTTTTCAGTCTGGCTGTGCTTGAGTAAGTAAAGGTAAAGGTTTTCCCCTGCACAGTCATGTCGGACTCTAGGGGCCGGTGCTCATCTCCGTTTCTTAGCCGAAGAGCTAGCACTGTCCGAAGACGCTTCCACGGTCATGTGGCCGCATGACGCATGCGGAACGCTGTTACCTTCCCACCAAAGTGGTACCTATTTATCTACTTGCATTTGCATGCTTTCGAATTGCTAGGTTGGCAAGAGCTCGGGCTAGTGCAGGAGCTCACTCCATCAGGCGGGGCTAGGGATTTGAACCTCCGAACTTGCAATCTTCCGATCGACAAGCCTGGCATCTTACCCGAAGTGGCAAGGTGGGTATTTACCAGAGACAGGGCCTTTTCAGTTATGGCACCCCTCTGCAGTATCCCCACCCTCCCAGAAAGGCTTACCAACTACCTACACTGCAGTCTTATCAGTACCAACTTATTTCCCCTCTTGAAGGGATTTTAAAGAATCGTTTCAATAGTTTAGAACTTTAGCATTTGCTGCTGTTTGGTTGTGATTTTCTGTAATACTTATTGGCACAACAATTGCTGCTTTTTATTTTTTATCTTATCTGCCCCATGGTTCTTCATCTAGGTTTGTACATTGCTCTTATGTTCTAATGCTGTTGTTGTTGGTGTTATTATTATTATTACTAATTTTTGTAGAGGCAGAAGGAGGTAGTGTTGGTGTCATTGGATTCTGATATACATCTTTTCATTGGGTTGAAGCCTCTCTGGCTGCCTATCCTTTCTTTGGGATCTTCCCTTGGGATTGAATGGAAATATGGGAAGTCGGGAAGGCTGCAGTTCACAGAAGAGATTATTTTGCACTCAAGGGAGGACCTTCACACACCTTCCTAACTTATCCTAAATGATGGGTTCATAGAACATGGTAGACTAGGCTAAAACGAGGTTGAGTAGTTTGAGATTATGGGGAATCCAGGTTTCATTTTAGCTCATTGCAGGTATCAGCCAATCACATTAATTTATAACAGAGTTTATTTTGCACAGGTCTAGCTCATTCTTTGGACACAACCGTTTTTTAAAACCCAGTTTAACAAGAGAAGCTCCTCCTTAGTAATCTCTTCTTGTGCTTTTGATCCAGACCTAGAAATTGCCTGAAACCATCATGGCACTCCTTCATCCCAGCAGAAACAGAGGCAACCAGAGTGTTTAAAAGGATAATCACACAGTCACTCTCTGCAAGGCCCCTGCAATCCAAATTCATTGGGGTCATTGGGGTCACTTTTAGTCAAATATAGCCTGAGGGATCAGGATTGGGAACTCACTCAGAACAAGTGGCCTCATGGGAGAGGTGTCCCATGTCCCATTATCCCCAGTCTCATTTGTCTTCCGCACTGCCGTTGCTGAATCTACTCTAAATCTCTTTAAATGTAAAACAGCTGCTGCCAACGCTCCCTTCAGATCCCTCAGCAGCAAACAGTTCAAAAGCTGGTCCTGAATGCAGCCCATCCCATAATACTCCTCATTTGGAAACAATTAAACCCTCAATTGGAGATCTTCTCAAAAGGACCCCATTCCACAAGCCCTCTAATCTCTCACCTCCTATTCGGTTCCTCCCTCCCCCTCCAGTCAGGGAATAGCTTCCACCACCTTTAAGAACATCTGAATGTTGGCAGCTGTTTGGAAGACAGTAACCATATCCATAGTAGGGGAATTTGCCATCTTAATTTTATTTATTTTGCTGGGCTCATCTGTACGGCTTGGAGAAAGCTGTGCCAAAAAGCCAGCCAGCCTTTACTCACACATAGGGCGTTCCTACAAGAATGCACATTTCCTTTTTCTCCCTTCCTGGATCACAGAAGCCTTGTTTGCTTCACACATGTTTGGCATCAGACACTAGGCCTCGGTATCGCTGAGTTGCGAAAGATATGATGAACTTGAGATTAATCTCTTCTATGGAGCAGCATCTGGCTCAAAGCTAATAAAATCTTAATCTGTAACAGGGAAAGGAGGCTGGCTTTGGTGGGTCTCCCTCCAAGAGATTTGCAAACTGATTAAGTTGAGAAGTTGACTCTCGCTTCATATCTTTTTAGGTGGTGGTCCTCCTCATTCTCAAGGACTTGCGGTTCAGGAAACATCATCCTCTCTATTGTTAAGCACATAAACCAATCCCCAAATATCTGCCAGCGCACCATTCCTCCTTCCTCTTCCTGAATGGTTTGTTGGCCAGATGTGATGGTGGACCCCTTGCTGGGATGCTAAACTAGCAACATCTTGATCCAGGCAGACAGACACTCAGTCAGCAGCTTCTGGAAAACTTCCCCCTACACTGAGAGCCTTTCTGATACAAACCAGCTGAACATCTTGCAATGCCAGAAAGTGCTACAGCTTGTCTGCCTGACAGTTTGGCAGAGTACAGTTATGAACTGGAGCTCTTAGAGAAGAGGGCTGCAAAGCAGTGTCAGATCACCAATCACAGTTGACACTGGACAATTGGATACTATTTTATTACAGAATGCCTTCTGTTACGGCTTCTCTCTCCTTCCTTAAAAGCACGCATGTGTGAATTTGGCAACATGCTTGTCAGGACCTGGAAGTGTTAATACAGCTCCAGCTTTTGGAGGCCTTGGGAAACTTTGTCAAATATCTACTTTACCATTTGGGGGCAAAGGAAGTGAGGAGTTCCTGCTTGGGAGAAGAAGCAGGGTACAGAAGCTGGGAAGACACTACAGCATCTCCCAGTTGTTACATTGGGAATTGAAGACCTGATCTAGACATGCAGCAAAAAGCAGGGTGAGATCTTGATGTTGGGCTGAACCACTCAGGCTGCATAGTTGAGGTTCTCCTTTACCCTCTGCTCTACTTAGTTTTACTGAGTCTTCCTGCAAGCTTCCATTCAAACTTCCATTCAAGAGAAGATTTTATTTACTTACTTGCAACCAATTCATAATGACTCTAGACGTAAGGAGGGAATTCCTTCTTTTTTCAGGAGAGGTTGCGGCTGCCATCTTTATTATTATTCTTTATCTGTCTCCCTGGTGAACCTGGCCAGAAAGAGAAAGAGGGAACAAAGAAGACCATGATTCACATACGTGTCAAATGCATGAAGCCCATACTTGCAAGATGAAGTGGCACAGTCTTCTTGGTCATCTCCAGATTCTACCACTTTATTCTGCCCCATGGGTCATAGAGGGCATTACTGGCAAGGGGTTATGTTTAGGAGCTTAATGAATTTAGAATCAGAAACTTAATTAAGGAAGCAAGAAAAGATCGAGCATTTGGACTGGATTTTGCTCTTCAACCAAATTAGGGAGGGATGTTTGTAGAAATAGATTAGCACCAGCTAATTCAATCTTGGCCTTCTGGAGAAATTTGTGAATTAGACCAGTGTCCACTTCCCAAATGCTTCTATTAAGCTTTAAATACAAAATCCATGTGGACCTGCATTTTAAGAGCATTTTGAAAGAAAATACAGTTATAAATATGAACTTTGAAAAACATGATGTAGAAGTATATATCTAAAAACTATTTATATGCAAACGCTTCATGAAAATGTTTAAGGAAAATTACGGATCAATGAGGAAATGGAACAAAATGGATTTAGCGGCTGAAGTATGTAAAACAGTTACATCAGTATTCTTCCTAAAGAAATTATAATACCTTCTTTTGCAGGTAACAGAACTGCACTCCTCCCCCCCCCCCATTCCCAATCAACTGATTGGGAATTCAGAGATTTGTAGTCCCAGTACAAGTTACTGATTTAAAAAAAATCATGTGCCATTCATAAAAAAAAGTTTTTCCCACACATCTATAGATCCCTGAGTTAAACAAAGCACTATCCCAGGTTGCAAATATAATGATTAACCCCGTATTAAATAAAAGGATCAAAGGCTATTGCAAAAGAACCATCTGTGATGTCACATTTTGGCGAGAGAAGTTCCCAAAGGTTTTGAAATGACATCATCCAACCAATTTAGATGTATGAGACCAACTCCCTCCCTCTGCTGTATAACTGGATGCCAGTGAAAGCTTCTTTGATAGTTTCCATACTTCACACGTTACATATCTGTGGGTCCTTCCTCCATCTTTGGAGGCAGAGCATGCAACCTTATTTATAGCCTGACCCCACACTCTTTCACGATGGCTCAGCGGTTAAGACGCCAGGCTTGTCAGTCGGAAGGTTGCAAGTTTGGAGGTTCGAGACCCTAGTCCCGCATGACGGAGTGAGCTCCCGCACTTGCCCCAGCTCTTGCCAACCTAGCAATTCAAAAGCATTCAAATGCAAGTAGATTAATAGGTACCACTTTGGTGGGAAGGTAACAGCGTTCCGCGCGCATCATGCCAGCCACATGACCGCAGAAGCATCTTCAGACAACGCTGGCTCTTTGGCTAACAAATGGAGATGAGCACCAGCCCCTAGAGTCGGACATGACTGTGCGGGGGAACCTTTACCTTTACCTTTTATTTTTAGTGACACAAGGTTCCAGTCAAGGTTCCAGTGGGGTGAGACAGTAAATAAGTAGGGTGAAATTATTTTTATTTTGTGGAGTTCTGTTGTTGTGTTGCTGTTTTAAATGCACCAATCCTATCTAAAGGGTTATCACACTTGATGTCTTTAGCTTCCTGTCATCAACCTGGAAATTGTGCCACCAATTTTCAGAGATTCAATTTTGATGGCAGAGTCCTAGGGGAATAGGTGTCCTGGAGAAGCTGCAATGATGTTACATGCATCATGACAGCATTGAACAGATGATACCCATTATGATACTTGTGACATCATTTGCCCCTTCCTCTAGATGCCCATGGATGAGGGGAGGGTGGTGGGAGTCACTAAAAAGTGGTCCAGGAACCACAAATGATTGGCAGGAGAGCTGGCAATATAAATTCTCATTTCTGAGAGCTGCAGTCTGAACACATCTGGAGGGAGCCAGGTTGGGGATGACTGATATGGTGGCCATCAAGAATTCTGCTTGAAGGAGTTAATTCTCAAAGCTCCTGACTGCACAAAGCTTTTAATTTGGCAGCAGCTGGAATTACTTTCCAGAGATAATCGGGGAAATAATATACTTAAAAACAACAACAAGAAGAAGATGATAAGAATATATGCTTTCTTCCCTTGAAACCAAGTGGATCAAAACATACACAAATCATACTCTTGACAAAATGGGAGCTTGCTGAGGATAAAAAGACATTTATTAGGTAAATAAACTGTATTAGTCTAACAAGCTGGCATGTAGAGCCTTGGATCCTGAAAGAGAAAAAAGGGGAGACTCAGGATAGAACAGATTACTCATTGAAGCAACTTGGCTGTGCCACTAATAAAATTAAGTGTTGGAACATAAATGTTTTAATTTCAGTGCAAATGTTCCAAGCAATATTGGTCGCCCCCACCCCCCTTCCTTTCCACCCTCTCCCAGCCTAGACTAATCCATTTAGAGAAAAATTTACATTTTATTTCCCCAAACCCATTAGCATTAATATAAAGGTCAACACTGAAAAGCAGCCTCTACAGCCAATACACCAGGGTAAGGCACTCTCCCACCAGAGGAAGGCCAGCGAAGGTCTCTCACTCCGCAAGGCTGACAAGAATCTTTAATTTAAGAGGTTGCTCCTCATCACAACACTCAGGCGGGGGGGGGGGGAGGGAGGGAGGAGAAAAACACCAATCACAACTTCTAGGCTAGGTTTGCAAAACACCCATAATCACACCAGCTGAAGAACTATGGGTTCTATTTGCCCAGGATCCTAAGCTTGTTAATGTTAGCCTTATTATTATTACTTTGTGTAGTAGTAGTACTGAGAGCCAGTTTGGTGTAGTGGTGAAGGCATCAGGCTAGAGACTGTGAGACCGTGTATTCTAGTCCCGCCTTAGTAGGCTGAACATACGTCCCTTTTTGAACAGGACAGTCCCATTTTTTTTTAGCATTATTCAACTGTCCTGTCGTTTTGATAAAAATCTCAATTTTGTCCCGTTTTTTAAACCCGGCGGGAATGGCGCGGAAGGACGATCCGAGCTGGAGCTGCCTATCGGCGTGCGGCAAAGGAGTGTGGAGTGGCGGAGAGGAGAGCGATTGGCCAGGCGGGACTGGGGGGCGGGGTTTGCAGGTGGGAGCCAATTGCGCGGACCAGGGGCAGGGTTTGCAGGCGGGAGCCAATCGCGAGGACCGGCGGACAGGGTTTGCAGGCGGGAGCCAATCGCGTAGGCTGGGGGTGGGGTTTGCAGGCAGGAGACAATCGCGCAGACCGGGGGCGGGGACCCCTGTCTTTTTCATGAATACGGAATATTACATAAGACCCCATCCCGTTTTGCCATCCCAATGTCCCGTTTTTGTCTCAAGGAAATATGGTCAGCCTACGCCTTAGGCATGAAGCCAGCTGGGTGACCTTGGGCCAGTCGCTCTTTCTCAGCCCTAGGAAGGAGGCAATGGCAAACCACTTCTGAAAAAACTTGCCAAGAAAACTGCAGGGACTTGTCCAGGCAGTCTCCGAGAAACAGACACAATTGAACAGATTTTTTAAAAAAGGTAGTAGTAGTAGTCGTAGTCATATTGTTATTGCTGTTATTACTATTTTGCACATTGTGCAAACCCTGTTCCATTGCTGTGTTTATGCTTCAGTACAAACCCAGAAGTGGGTTAACTTAGTCACCAGGTTAAAGGTGTGGTGTGAACTCAGCCTTAGATTTGTAAAGATGCCAACAAAATCTGAAATTGCTCAAACTATTCTCTCTTGGCCTATCCTTACCCTTTTTCATGGTCTAGGTGCCCAATGGATACCTAACTTGGAACAAACAACCTGGTGCCCATAGAAATCTCTCATGGCATCCTCCAGCCTTCCTATCCTACCTGGATTTATCATTTGGATATTTTATTATTGGAATTGGCATGTTGCAAATCAAAGAGCCATCGTGTACCACCATATTTATTTACATTTATGAATATGCACTCCATAGATCTTCTTAGAAAATAAACACGCAGCTCAGTGCTGTGCCTGGGAAGGCACATTGCCCAGAAACAAGACAAAGGAAAGCTGAAGTGAAATAAAACCATCTGGTGGGTTTAGAAGAAAAGCAACTTCACCAATTTCTGGTAAATGGCCTTTCTGGTCATTGGAGGAGGCCGCTCCTGGAGATGCCCACCAATCAAGCCAATCAAAGCAAGCCCCTTCTCCTTTTAGAAATAGCCTCCTTTCTAGTTTTAAACATATTGTGGGAACAGCCAGGATAGACTATCTGACAATTCTTAGGGGCTGCAAAAGGCTTTTGGTGGGAAACTATCCCAGTGGTATCAGATCCAAATGGTTGCTCCACAGCTACGTTATTCAGTATGGAATGTATATGAGATTTCTAAGATTTGGGAAACCGATTGGTTGGGGCTAGGATGAGTCACAGGGAAGACATATAAAATGATGGCAGAGGTCTACACTGCATTTCTTATTTGGAGCTATAAACTGGGTCAACTACTACTGTATAAGGCAAAAGTTCTGATAGACAGTCCAAGTCCAGCATAATTAGATCAGGCAACTTTTTATCTGTAGCACAGAGGAGGTGGAGGCATCTACCTGGATAACATGGGACTGCCTTTCCAAAACTGAATCTAGTATTTAAGTTAGATGCTTCAGGCTCTGAAAAGTTTAATTTTCTTAGATCTCTGACTGTATTTCTACTGGTTCTTGAATGAACCCCTTTTCTGGATTTACAAAACATGCTAGGCCACACATACATTCACATGCAAGCTAGCCAGGGTTAACATTTCCTAGCTCCCCATGTTGTGCAGATGCAGCTGACTAGTTCTTTACTTAGGGCTACTTTATCTAGCCTGCAAAGCCTGGATGACAGCTAGATGGCAGCAGAGATAAACAGAGAAGTTCTATTCTTTTTTGCCATCTGGTGGTTGTCCAGATTTTTTTTTTATGCCTTTGAGTCAGTGTTGACTCCTGGTGACTGCCTGGACAAGTCCCTGCAGTTTTCTTGGCAAGATTTTGGAGGTGGCTGGCCATTGCCTCCTTCCTAGGGCTGAGAGGGAGTGACTGGCCCAAGGTCACCCAGCTGGCTTTGTGCCTAAGGTGGGACTAGAACTCTCAGTCTCCTGGTTTCTAGCCTGGTGCCTTAACCACTACACCTAATTGGCTCTCTTGTCCAGATTTTAGCCACCCAAATATGGCAGCCCTACTTTAACTGACCTGGATATATTATGCAAACCAACCCAAAGAGAGTGTTTGCTTCTCACTGCCCGGGCTTGTACTGGTTCATATTGACAAATGGCATCAGGAGCCTATTTCCATGCATGGAAAGCACAACAGAGTTTCCTAAAATTGGGCATATGGGGGATATGAAGATAGGGTGTGATGAGCCCTCTATCCTAGGGCTTCCATCCCATGGAAAGTGGCAGGAGGAAGTTGGAAAAAATTGAGGGGGAGGGAGTTGACAAATGTCATCTGATTTTCAAGGGGCTTCCTACAACCATGACATAGCATCATTCCCTGGCATGTTGTCAACCTCCATGTCTAAGTCAGTATTTGGAACTAGCAGTTTGATTTTCTTTGCAACTTTGCATTACCAATAAAGAAAAAATGCAGACCTCAGTAAAATAAACAACCCCTTTAAAAAAAAAAGCAAACCACGCAAGTCTGTCTGAGCCAACATTCAACTTAGCCCAACATGAAGCAAATGATTTCTGGATTACAAACACCTTGGAGCAAGCATTTGCAACCTAATTATGTGCATTTTAAAATTTTTTACTTGGTATTTAATTTTAAATTTCATAGGACATTTATGTCACCATACTCACATATGACTGTGGTTGCTACAACTAGCAGTATTATCCAGTCATTGTATTGATATCAGATAATACTAATTTCAATTGCACTCTCATTATTTTAGAGGCTAGAAATCTGAAGATGTAAAATTTTGGAGTTGTAAACCATTGGATAGTCATCACTTCTAATCATATTTATATAACATTGCTGAAGAGTCAAAACATTTCTTCTTCATTCTCTTTTTGTAGGGATTGGGTGATGGTTAGAGTGTTGGATCAGGACTGGGAAGTGCTCAAAGGCATTAAACTCAACTTGGAGTCTGGCTTAGTCATAGGGTTACCAGATATCTGAACAGGCAAAGGAGGACACAGAGAAATGGAATGGAGTAGAAATGGAGGAAAGGAGGACACACTAACTGTTAGACTTTCTTGGCATCCACAACAAAAAATACAGTGAAAAAATGCAAAAAAAATGTACTTAGGCCTCCATGTACAGTATATGAAATTACTTTTTCCAGCATTACAAATACTCGTTTTTCAATATTTTTCCAACAAATATTTATTTTCAAGAATATATGCTAGCAATAATATAGAATTAACGGTGATGCACTTTCCAAATTTCACCATAGAAATGTATGATGAATCATGAGATCTACAAACTAGAGTGATAATTTTTTTAATTTTATTTATTTTCTATTCCTCCTTTATTATTTTTATAAAGCACTCAAGGTGGCGAACATACCAAATACTCCTTCCTTCTCCTATTTTCCGCACAACAACAACCCTGTGATGTGAGTTGGGCTGAGAGAGAGGGACTGGCCCAAGGTCACCCAGCCGGCTTTCATGCCTAAGGTGGGATTAGAACTTTCAGTCTCCTGGTTTCCCATTGGCTCCTTCCTAGGGCTGAGAGAGAGCAACTGGCCCAAGGTCACCCAGCCGGCTTTCATGCCTAAGGCGGGGCTAGAACTCTCAGTCTCCTGGTTTCTAGCCCGTTGCCTTAACCACTAGACCAAACTGGACCACTAGACCAAAATAGATTTGTAGGGGCTGGAAACAAACTTAATCACTAGACCAAAATAGATTGGAAGTGGCTGGATTGAAGCCAATTGCTGGAAACAGGAAATCAACTAAATCACGTAAATCTAGTTTGTAGAGTGTGTTGTTGAATGAGGGAAAGAAAGAAGCAGACAATCTACAAGGTCACAATACATGGAAGTTTCAATCACTACTGTTGTGGAAACAGTCCCCCCAGCTCCCCACCCCAAAAGACACTCAAAAAGCTGGACAATATTTGATTTTAAGGCTATGCCTGCTGGATGCAGGAGATGAGTACAAAAGGGAGGACATGTCCTCCTTTTGCCAGACATTTGGTAACCCTATTTAGTAATGATCTCTCAGTCAAGCTACCTCATAAACTTGTTATAGAGATAAAAAGGAGTAAAGGTACTACATACCATATGCTATTGAAAGATGTAACTTCTTTTGTCTCACACCCACCATCCCACCAGAAAGTGTTATTTGGCAGTTTACTCCTGAATTATACTGTTGTGATTATGGGGGTCTCTGATGGCCACAGAAAAGGGCTGTTGAGCCAGATGTGGATCACAGGTCACTCTTGCAAACTAATGCATGAGTGTGCAAACATTGGGTGATCAGGGACCACATTTGGCAAGTTTGGAAGTTTGTTTGTTTGTTTGTTTATTTATTTATTTATTAAACCAATTTATATAGCCGCCCATCTCACAAAAAAGTGACTCTGGGCGGCATACAACAAAGCTGAAAATAATCAATAAATACTTTAAAAGGTATAAAAAAACCAAACTAAAACAAAGAATAATAAAGAAAGGGATGTTAAAAATAACGGAGCCACTTCACTAGTTTGCCCATTCCCTGGGATCCAAACCAGGTAGGAACATATCAGATAAGGTTTGTGGAAAGCTTTACTTTTTTTTAAAGGATTTTAAAAATATAAATACAAAGATACGACTTAGCAACACTGCCAGAAAAAGCATTTGGGGGATATCTGTAGAACTGGGAGTGCTGCAGACTCTCCATCTCTCACCTAGGGTATCCATTTATTTATTTATTTATTTCGTGGCCAGATCAAACTTTACTCTGACAAAATGTAGCCACCACCACAGCTTTGTCATTAGCTTGCTGTAGGTCGTCAACAGTACAAGGCTCTGGCAGTAATTGACACCCCATCAGATGCTCTGGGTCTTGGATTTCTCTGCATTCACATAATGTATTGTCGTCAGCCAACAACCCCCACTTAAAAAAAATTGTCTTGCACCTTGGTACCCCCACCCTCATCCTATTCATTGTCCTCCAAACCGTATAAGGGAGAGTGTTTCCAGCGGCCATTTCTTCCTTCGGTAAAATACTCAAATCGGTGAGCTCATTCCTCCATTTACTTATTCGATTCTGCTCTTTGGCCCCCTCTAGGGTATTAGTTCTTGCCATAAAGCTCTTTCTAGATTTAAGTCGACGAATTGGAGGACCATATCCGCTCAGAGGGTGACGAGAGTCAGTCAATTGCTTGGTTTTTTCAGCGTAGGGTATCCATGGCAGACTATCTAGAACTTCCATCTTTTCTCCATGATATCATGCTATTTTCTCAGCATGGCACTGGGTGTGTTAGAAAGGTGTGCTCTGAGTAGGGTAACCAGCTCTGGTTTGCAAAAACTCAGATAACCAATAGGGATTTGTGGCTGCCATCTAGCATTTATCTGGATTATTGCAGTCCTTATCTAGTCACTCTATCCCAAATCTATGCCATAAACAGGAAGTTCCCTTTCCTCCTGCCCATGTGTGTATGCAGATAAGATGAGAAAGATTAAGGGAAGCCACTACCACCCATGTCTTCCATTCCTCAGCTGTTCCATATCACTCTTTCAAACACCCTTTGTATAAAACAATCAATATGTACTGGTGTCTTCCTATTAATATTCTCCTACTCCACTGGTTGCGGGGGAAGGGGTGAGAATGGAGAAATAGGGGGCATAGCATGTGTAATTGGGGGGGGGGTGAAAAGCAAGCTGCACTCGATCCTTAAGGAAGTCTGTTAAAATTAATTGGCAAAAGCTTTTAAAGCATGCAGGACACAGGCCAAATGGATCTTGTGCGTCCTGCCTCATCCCCAACGCCAAACGAAGAGGTCACTGCGAATCTGTAGATTTATGCAGAAGGCTGCCGGGATGGAAAATTGAGACAAAAGCGTTTGTATTTTATTATTCCATTTACTCTGACCCGGGGCCAGCGTGGGGTTCGGGGAGCCTGGTTTATGTATTCAGCTGGTTGCCACACTGACAACCATTTGGAGATACTTAGGCAAACTGAGAGCCCCTCCTCTTCACCCCAGCTCACAGCTGTAACAACACCATATCAAATATAGGTTAGAGTGAAAATGCAGACCCAGTGTCTCCAGCAGGTGCTTTTTCAACAGCAACTGCCCCTGGAAAGTCTTAACTGAATGATGTAGGCTTTAAAGGATGTCCAGTCACTATCTGAGAACCACTAGTGGGGCTCAGCAGCTTCCAAGACAGGGTGGCTTAACAAAAGTTGAGTCTAGACTTTGGACAGAGCAAAAGTTGGGGGGCCAATAAACCAGTTAGACCTCTTTCATCCCAGCTGAACCACTGTGAACAACAAAAGTGGGGCTGAAAGAACTGTCCCCTTCATTATATCCTATTTCTTATTTCGATTCTCATGACATGTACCAAACATGAACTAGACAAAGCAGAGGTGAGGTGAGTTGGTGTTTGGATCACTTTTTCCAAGCCAGTTATCTCCAAACGGATCCAAATCAGGGAACATAGCCAAATGGGAATTAGAATCTGGGTCTCCCAACTCTTTTTCAATGAAAGTGAATGTAAATGGAGTTTTTTCATGGAATGCTACTGAAAGCAATGGTCCCTCCAGACACATCACCATTCTCAGAAGAACTTTAGTGAACCAACCATAGGATTTGATTGAGGCCCAGTTAAAACATTCAGAAAACACCCTAGTGTTGTTTTCTGTACATAAAAATGTAAAGGTTCCCCCCGCACATTTGTGCAGTCGTGTCTGACTCTAGGGGCCGGTGCTCATCTCAGTTTGTTAGCCGAAGAGCCAGCGTTGTCCAAAGACACTTCCATGGTCATGTGGCCACATGATGCGCACGGAACGCTGTTACCTACCCACCGAAGTGGTACCTATTCATCTACTTGCATTTGCATGCTTTCGAATTGCTAGGTTGGCAAGAGCTGGAGGTAGTGCGGGAGCTCACTCCGCACGCAGGGCTAAGGATTCGAACCTCCGAACTTGCGATCTTCCGATCAACAAGCCTGGCATCTTACCCGCTGTACATATACCTATACAAAACAACCTTCAAGGTCTGATCAGAGCAAAAGCTGCCCAGTTTGATGGGGCATGGTGGTGGGGCTAAGACACCCTCAGAAATCCTTTACAGGTAGTCCTCGTTTAGTGACTACAATTGGGATCAGCAACATGGTCATTAAGTGAAGTGGTTGCTAAATGAAACCACGACTGTGCTTATGATCTTATTTCAGCTTTCCTTTGCTTTACAGATTTGAGATGGTCGTAAATGTGAGGATTGGTTGTAAAGTTACTTCTTCATCACTGTCATAACTGCGAACAGTCACTAAATGAGGCAGTCACTAAATGAGGACTCCCTGTATAGTGCTCTACAGTCACAATCAGCATTAGCAGAACAGGTGAAGTCTGCAGGTAGGAGCAGAAGGAATTTTTGAGGAAACAAAGCCTGTGCAGTTTCACCAAAGGAGGAAATTATTCCATAGAAAAGGTGAGTGTTAGGTGACCTTTGCAGGACAATTGCCCATTCTGTGGGGAGAAATTATTTCAAATGTCATAGTTTTCCTTGCAAAAGGATGGGGTTTTTTTCCCTCCTAAATGTATGGCTGTTAAAAAGAAAAGTTTGTTAACCTCTCCCACTCTCCAATTTGGTGGCTTAGCCTGAAGGAGCTACAGAATTTTTCCAATTCACTTTGGGAAATAAACTTTTGTTCAGTTCACTTTTAATCCTTTTTCTTTTCTGAAATATCAGAGACCATCCATATTTTGTAGCTGCTCAAAGCGATTCTTATCTTTAAATTTTAAAATAACGGTAAAGGTCTTCAGACAGTTTTATGATTGCTTACAAAGTGGAGCCATCACCAAAACTTTCATCCCACATTTTTTGTTTAGGCCCTCATTTGAGAAAAATACAAATAGCACCTCCAAAGGGATGACTGATAATTATTACCATTGCAAATAACAGCTCCAAAGGAGTGATTTCCAAACTGATTTGTTGAAAGTTGTTCTGATTCGGAATGTTGATGCAGGTCTGGATAATAATCACTTTCTGGATTGTGCAAAAGACCTTTGAATCACTGGATCAACTCAGAGGCAAACAGTTTGACTTGACAATTTGATCCCAACCAACCTGGGAAGTTGATTAAGTTCAGAGATTTGACTGAATCCTCAAACTGAACCTTCACATGGCTCAAATACCCCAATTTCCTGGGGAAAAGCAAATCTATTTATGGTTTTAGTGTGTATTGGAATTCTGAAGAAATTTCATTTCTTCACTAGTGTGGCTGCATATAAGCTGTATATATGAATATGTACAGATCTATCTATCTATCTATCTATCTATCTATCTATCTATCTATCTATCTATCTATCTATCTATCATCTACCTACCTACCTACCTACCTACCTACCTACCTACCTACCATTAATTCCTATTCTGATACTTTAAAAATTCAGAGAAAAAGTCACAGAATATGGAAAAAATGCCATTTTGGTGATCCAGCCTGGACATGTTCAAGAGGGAAAGATCAGAATGTTTTCAAGCATTCTGTTTTAAGATCAAATTTATGAGGCATCTATGGGCCTTCTATTATTATTTCCCCCATTGACTCTGCTGTCACTCCTCTCCTGTCTTTGGAGGCTGCCCCCTTTCTCCCACCTCCTTTTCAATCCCTCCAACAGTTCTGTGACTTCAACGGTGCTTAGCCAACAAATGGAGTGAAGCTCTTGTACGATAGTAGCTGATTCTGAGCAATTTAGCTAGTCACCTTTTTGATGCCACAGTGTTTCCTGTGAAATGATTCTGTTGTGATGTCCACATTAAGGCAGAGGAGGAACAACTTGAATTTAAGACTAGTAAAGCGTTTATTTATTTATTTAATTTTTATCCCGCCTTTATTATTTTTATAAATAACTCAAGGCAGCGAACTTACCTAATACTCCTTCCTCCTCCTATTTACCCCACAACAACAACCCTGTGAGGTGAGTTGGGCTGAGAGAGAGGGATTGGCCCAAGGTCACCCAGCTGGCTTTGTGCCTAAGGTAGGACTAGAACATACAGTCTCCTGGTTTCTAGCCCAGCACCTTAACCTCTAGACCAAACTGGCTCTCGTATTTATTTACTTTTAATTGCTATTCAGGTCTTGAAAAGTCACTGTAATTTGATCCATGCCAGGCAGGGTCAGCTGACTCATCTGAGTTCATTTTCAGAGTTGATTCAGGCTTAAACGCATAGACACACATCGATAATAGAATGTGCAGCAATTTTTGCCTTTCGTTCCTGGGATTGACCTTGTTCAGGTGATCTAAGTGCAAGCAGGTATGCTGAGTTCTTCTGCATCTACACGAACTGTGGCATGGAAGGATTACTCCAAAGCACACATTTCAGGATGATATGCGTGTTGAATTCTTAGCATGTTATCTAGGGTGATGGGATCAGTGCCCTGTAATTCTAAACACACGTGGCTAAGTACACTCTGGACATGTTCAGAAACACTTTCCTTCGGATGTTTTGGAAGCCTTCTATGGCCCGTCTCAGCAATATGAATAGATACTGTATTTCCACCATGCCTGCCTCTTTTAAGGCCCAGGTGACATTAAGGACCGATGTTAAGTTTTCTAGTTTCCCTTTCCTTATGGGTTGTGGCTTTTTAGACTGTAAACCTGAAGGGAGGGGTAGTGTGGTTTTAATGAAGCTGCCTTCCTAGCCAAAGAGTAGGAGATCAATGCTTTCATCGAACGGACATGGTTCTTTAAAAATGGGCATGGTAACCAGTGGAGTAGGTCCAAATGGGTTTGAATCAAATCAGATTCTGTTAATTTAATTTGACAAATTAAATCAATCTGTTGATTCAATTTATCACATTGATTTAATGCTCCAAATTGTTCCCAATCAATTCAGTGCAACAATATTCATACAAGCTGAAACGTAGGTGTTCTTCAGGAATTCCAAAGTTTGTAGTTGGAGAGAATGCACCCTCCATCCTTGCTCTTCCATCTCTGACTTCTTTGTGTTCTCAGGGAAGTTCTGAAGACTAAACCCAACTGTTTCCATTCCTAGTAATCCTACAGGATGTGAAACCGAGGATAATTGGGGCAACAGGAACTCACATCAGAATCTTTTGCAGTGCCAACTGAAGATTGTGGTGGAACCTTTTGGAGTGAAAATCTGTCTTTTCCCACCAACTTGGCCCACCCTGCAGGACTGTTTGGAGGATAAAACGGCATCATTCCAAGTATGCTGCTCTGAGCTATTTTGAAAAAGAAGGGACTCTAGATGTAATTAATTATTTTAAAACATTTTCTTTTCACAAGGGAAAAAGAAATACAGGAAAAAAGCAGATGATAGAGGATAGATAGATAGATAGATAGATAGATAGATAGATAAATAGATAGATAGATAGATAGATAGATAGATAGATAGATAGATAGATAGATAGACAGACAGACAGACAGACAGACAGACAGACAGACAGACAGACAGACAGATGATAGATAGACGATAGATAGATAATAGAGAGATAGATATTCATTCCCCTGTGAAAAGGAAATGCTTTGAAATATTTTAAAATAAGTTTCTCTGTATGTGTATGGGTGGGTGATGTCAGTTTTATACAATAAAGATCCATATAGTTAAAAGAAAAGGACAATAGTTTTTTTAAAAAAACAAGAACTGGAAGTATTGGTCTAAGTTTTGGGACAAAAGCAAAAGAAAGAAACCATGGATGTTGGTACGGTTCTATTTTACAGATTGCTATCGAAATGAAGGGGAAAACGAACTGTTATTTAGAGTGAATGCTATGAAAATGTAAGCACTTGGGGGAAAAGGAAGAAAAAGTTACATTTTCACAGCAACATGCTTTATCATCCCCCTTCCAAAACAAGCAATGTAATATTCTGTAGGAAATGTACCATTAAAAGTACGGAGAAGGAGCAGAGTACCCACCTCCCGTAAGCTAACTAGTGTCCATTCCTACAAACAAAGAGAAAGGGGGTGGGGGGAAGGATATGTAAATTTCTTTTTCTTTCAACCCTTTCCCCCTACACTTTCCTAACCAAAAAAAGAAGAAAGCTTTTTTTCTTCTTATTTGAAAATAACCAGGCTGCTGCTAGAGTAATGTTCTTACATATAAATTGAAATCCTTTTTGCTATTTACACTACTGATTTCTGCACTTTCTTTAATCTCCTCTTTCAAATTAATACACAATAACAGCAGATTCTTCTCTTGGCTGGCTTGCTGCTTGTTCATATTTACCCAAGTGTCTGGAGTGAAGATTGTACACATTCTTTTAATCCACCTGGCTGTGTTAGTTAAAAGCCCAGATAAAATCAGCTGCACTTAAAATCTTAACCTTTTAAGTCTGAAATGTTTTTGAATGTCTGGGATCATGGCAACTGTCCAAAGGGGGGGGGGCAGAAAGGGGCCCTCAAGCATTTTAGATTTGGGGGCATTTATTTTCTCTCCACCACTACCCCAGAAAAATCATGGACTCATAACTTCAGTGGATAGGGCACTTGATCAGAGAAAATTGCCTATCTTCGACAAAGACTCTTGAGACATTTAATATATGTATTACAGTCCAAGGTTTTATCATGTGCCATTGTCTGGAATACCACTAAGTTTGAATGAGGCGTTTCCCTGATCAGGGACCTGACAAGACAGTGTCCTGCAAGGTCTGGAGCTATACTAGTTTAGTCCTAGCTCATTCTTTTGGTCCAGAAAGTTGGCTTAGTGAAGAGTCAGCGCAAGATCTCCCTGGACTGCAGCAGCTACCAAGATCTGCAACTGCAAGTCTGAGTATTCAATGTCCTGGCCAAACCCTAACCGCCCAGAGTCCCTCCTTGTCGGGAGATGGGCGGTGATAAATCTGATAAATAAATAACTAAATAAATAAACAAACTCAAGTCCTCAGAGAGACCCCCAGAAAGATCTTGGCAGGGGTCCTACTCATGAGAATAGCCTTACTCATGGAGGGCCTGATTCTTTAAGGATCCTGCTTTCAGCCCCTTAAATGGGCTCTTCTGTGACACTAAACATTCTAGTTTGGAATTCAGTTTCGAGTGGATTCTGGTAGGTTAAACCCAAAGTTTTTTCGGTAGTGTGAGGCTGTGGTCTTATCTTCTGCTACAGTGGATAAAGGTAAAGATGAAAACTTCTTTGAGTAAGTTAAGACTTTATTACAGTCATAGGCCACCATACTCATACAGCCCAGAGTTGTTGAGAGTTGGGTGGCATACAAATTTAATAAACTATTATTATTATTATTATTATTATTATTATTATTATTATTATTATTTTCATAATTTAACTGTAGCAAAGGGTCCAACAGTTGCAACGGGTCCAAGAGGCAACAAGGAATTTTCAATAGGGAAATCTTAAAATTGACAGAATGGCTAGGCTATGTTAGGCAACATTCACTGCAACGTTGTCATAGCTACTAGACTAAATTTCGGCAACATTATTGGTCACAATGGCCCTGGGGTGTGTTAGAAGAAATAAGATATACCATTCATCATCTCTACTTGGCAGTTCTTTTATGAAGGGTCAAATTAATCCAGCAGAGAGCCAGTTTGGTGTAGTGGTTAAGGCACCAGGCTAGAAACTGGGAGGCCATGAGTTCTAGTCTTGCCTTGGGCACAAAGCCAGCTGGGTGACCTTGGGCCAGTCCTTCTCTCTTGCCCTAGGAAGAAGAAGGCAAGGGCAAACCACTTCTGAAAATCTTGCCAAGAAAACTGCAGGGACTCATCCAGGCAGACTCCAGGGGTCAAAGGTAACTCAAATAAGAGAGCCAGTGTGGTGTAGTGGTAAAGGCACCAGGCTAGAAACCGGGAGACTGTGAGTTCTAGTCCTGCCATAGACACAAAGCTGGCTGTGTGTGTTTGGGTCAGTCATTCTCTCTCAGCCCTAGGAAGAAGGTACTGGCAAGCCACTTCTGAAAATGTTGCCAAGAAAATGTTAGGACTTGAAGGCACCAAACAAAACAAAACATGACACATTAATTCCTATAAACATTACAATATAATAAGATGGAAAACTTTTTCAGGCTGGACTTCTAGTGACTCCATGGACCTGTTTATATAGTTTTCTTGGCAACAGTTCCAAAGCTTTTAGCTGTTGTCTTCTTCTATGATAGCTGTTTGACTTCACAATTTAGCCTCCAGCTCCGAAATTTTATGGTGGTCTCTCATCCGAGTGCTAACCACGCCCAACCCTCTTTCCTTTTTTTTGAAAACGGGAAAAATGGATTTGGTGATATACTATGTAGGCACAGTGGATTAACAAGAGTATAATTTTTCCTCCTTTCCTTTCCTTTCCTTTCCTTTCCTTTCCTTTCCTTTCCTTTCCTTTCCTTTCCTTTCCTTTCCTTTCCTTTCCTTTCCTGGAACTGGAACTGGAACTGGAACTGGAACTGGAACTGGAACTGGAACTGGAACTGGAACTGGAACTGGAACTGGAACCATGATTGTTTCAAAAATTGAACTTTAACTTGTTTCATTACATATACAAGACTTAAAATGAATTCACATGATGTAAGCATGTTGGTATATAAAACTGTTAATTTGCAGGACACCCTGTAAGGAAAATTCTACCTGTTTTATGGTTTCTCATGCAAAAAATAACTCAAACCTTAGTCATAATAAATGCTGAATTATTTTAACAACACAGATGAGACAATGCTGTTAGAAAGCTTACTTTTATTGCACTAATGTATGACCTTGTAAGCAATAATGACATTAACATTTATCTTTTTTATCTTTAGATAAATAGATAAATTTTATATATATAATTTAGATAAATAGATAAATTTAACATTTATCTATTTAGAGAGCCAGTTTGGTCTAGTGGTTAAGGCAACAGGCTAGAAACCAGGAGTCTGTGAGTTCAAGTCCCGCCTAAGGCACGAAAGCCAGCTGGGTGACCTTGGGCCAGTCAATCTCTCTCAGTCTAACTCACCTTATAGGGTTGCTGTTGTGGGGAAAATTGGAGGAGGAAGGAGTATTTGGTATGTTCGCCACCTTGATTTATTTATAAAAAATAATAAAGGCGGGATATAAAATAAATTAAATAAGATAAAAAAATCTAGCATGTCTCATGCTATGGCCCTAGATGTCATTGTTCCAAATGTGATGCTTTCACATACATTATGGGACTTTTTCTATCACATATTTTAGGATGTTGATGTTTTGAAGAGGTAAACTAGTCTGGAAAAGAGAGGTGGGGGGAGACATGGGTGCATCACTTCTCTCCCCATCTCTTCTTGTGTGCCTTTCTTCTCTCAATCTCACTGCAACAAGAGTGCTTATAGAACCCAGCATAATGGTGCATTGTTGGGCTTGGGATTTAATTTCTACCGTCACAAGCTGCCACTGCATCCCCTGTCATTGCAATTTGTCACACTTTTTGTGTGTGCTATATCTTGCTGAAGTCACAGCTTCCCTTCCTCTCCCTTGGTTGCATAATCTCCTTGCCTGGAATGAAACTGCCTGGACATAATAAGAGAGAGAAAATTTAGAGGTGGGAAGGCAGAGGTGATCAAAATGAGCAGAACACTCCCAACTAGATTCACTCTGTAGATTTATACACATAAAAAAAATAAAAGGAAGAGTATAAGGACATGATTTTAGGTGTCAAAACTTTCCCTTTCCCTTTCCCTTTCCCTTTCCCTTTCCCTTTCCCTTTCCCTTTCCCTTTCCCTTTCCCTTTCCCTTTCCCTTTCCCTTTCCCTTCCTTTTCCTTTTTCCCTTCGCTTCCCTTCCCCTTTCCTCTTCCCCTTTCCCTGCTTGCCTGCCCTTTACTGAGGCTACAGGCCTCCACATCAGTTGCTATAAATTGTAATTCTACTCTTGCCACTGTTGGACCACCTATTGGATTAAGGCTGAGTTATGCCACTTTGTCCCAGCAGGGTGGTGGACCCTTCCAAAGGGATATCAAAAGGAAGTGAGGGAAAAGGAAGAGACAGGCTAGCATGGATTAAAGAGAAGAGCTGACCTTAAATCTTGACCCAATCCTGCATTAATTGATGGATTTTCAAGTTGGGAAAATTCTTCACTAATGCCCACTCAAGTTCAAGAGACCTGTTCTCCCTTGTTTGTACCTCCCACCTCATTTTGGCCCTTGATTGCCAAAACTGACAGCTTGTAAAATAAAACAGTATTATTTTTTTAGTGGAAGTGTGATCAATCATTTTTCTTCTGAGCACATGGTAGGTGGGAAAGAAGATGGTGGTGGGTTAAAGTTATGGTGTGAGTGACTCAGGCACCCCAGGAAGACCATTTATTTCTCCAATGAAAGGAAAGAGAACAGCATAAAAGTACATGTACTGTTCTTCCCTGGGAAGAAACGGAAGCAAAAATTTACCCACCTACCCAAAGGTTGATTCAGTTTACCTGTATTCGCTGCAGGAATCATGGCCTTAGACAAATAGGGCCAGAAGATGCTACGGAAAGATGTACACAAATCCGATCCAGGATTGTTGTTTTTCAACCTTGAGGTCAATGGTGGCAGGCAGAAAGAATAGCGTCTTAGCCAGCCCAGGAGGAGAGCTCAATCTGCCCATTCACTTTCAAATTCTGGCCAAACTTGAGACTTGCACTGCTGTCCAATGTCTTTATTCTTGAGTGGATAGAAGCAATTTATTTTTGGTTAATGACTTGGTTTTTGGTATAGAATTTCCACTGAAAACAAAGAGTTATCAGGGATAAGAAATGTGGTGTCCATCAAAACCTGTAATGGGCTGTGAGAATAACCTTGGGTGACAGGAGGAAGAGCCGCAGCCTAGACAACCATCATGCAAAAGGTATCACAGAAGAAAAACAGGTGTGGGAAGCATCTCAGAAGGGACCCTCCCTCGTTCTCTGGAACGTAAAAGTAAGGGAGGGGGGACGTGCTTTCAGACTTGCACGGTTCCATTACTGTAACTTTACAATAAAGATAGAGCTACTGTAGTACTGAGGGTTTTGGTTTTCTGTCCGGACTACCTCGAAGGGCTGACAACACCAAAGTATCTCCAGAATCCAGTTTTTTTGTCTCTCCTGGTATGTTAAGAATCTTATTTGAATGAAACAAAGAACAAATAAACAAACCAGTGAGCCAATTTGGTCAAGTGGTTAAGGCAATGGGTTAGAAACCAGGAGACTGAGAGTTCTAGTCCCGCCTTTGGCATGAAAGCCAGCTGGGTGACCTTGGGTCAGTCCCTGTCTCTCAGCCCTAGGAAGGAGCCAATGGCAAACCAGGAGACTGAGAGTTCTAGTCCCGCCTAAGGCATGAAAGCTGGCTGGGTGACGTTGTCATATTTCTCGTGTGAAATTGGCAAATTGTTTTCTATACCAGCAAAGCTTTCTCATAGCTCTGATTGGCTGTGTCCATATCTTCCATAGATAGTGCAGGTGGCCAGATAACAACTGTCACGTGTGTATTGTTTTGGCTAGTTCCCAAACGTTTGCATGGGAACAAGTCCTCCTGATTCCCTCCGTGGGAAGCCTGCTCCGGGTTGGGGGGGAGCAGAGGGAGGGAGGAGACAGCATGCTTGCTGCGACATTGCCACCTATTGACAGGTTATGCTTTTGGCCTAACCTAAATTTTCCTCCAATCAGAAAGCTGGAAAAAGCCTATTTCTATCCATGCAAAATGGTGTTCTATGCTTCTTGACTTCTTGTGTCTTTTAGCCATGTCATTTGTGTTTTTTGCTCCTGTGGACTAATAGAAGTGTGAGCTATACCTGGCTATGTGCGTGATGCCATGGCAATATGCTCCTTCATATCTGTCGTACAGTGGAAGCCACCACATGTGCATTTTCTGTGTATACTCTACTTGTAAGTTTTGTTTTACCTTTTGCAATGCTGTACCATGTACAGTATATACAACTCTGCCTTTATTTATAGTAAAGACTTTTTAGCCAGAAATGCTGCCCTCTGTGTCTGTCTGTTTACTCTGCCTCTTTCCTTATAAGCCAGCGTACATCCTATCAGACGTTGGGCCAGTCCCTGTCTCTCAGCCCTAGGAAGGAGCCAATGGGAAACCAGGAGACTGAGAGTTCTAGTCCTGCCTTAGGCATGAAAGCTGGCTGGGTGACTTTGGGCCAGTCCCTCTCTCTCAGCCCAACTCACCTCACAGGGTTGTTGTTGTGGGGAAAATAGGAGTAGTAAGGAGTATTTGGTATGTTCGCCGCCTTGAGTTATTTATAAAAATAATAAAGGCGGGATAGAAAATAAATTAAAAAAAACCCAATAGGAAATAATTATATTTAATTATAGTTATATTTTATAATTTTATAATTAAATTTAATAATTATAATTATATTTTATAATGAAATTTTATAATTTTATATTTTATATATTTTATAAAATAATTATATTTTATAATGAAGCTTTTATTCTTTTATTCACCTGTAAACTGCCCAGAATCATTGCTATACAAGATGGGTGGTGAAGAAATATGATAAAGAAAATAAAGAAAAATAAACAAATGAACAAATGAACAAATAAACATACAAATAAACAAATAAACATACAAATAAACAAATAAATATACAAACAAACAAATAAACAAACAAGTAAATATATAGGAGGGTGGCCTCTTTCACAGCAAAGTGTGTGTTTGTGTGTTTGTGTATGTATGTATGTATGTATGTATGGATGTATGTATGTACGTACGTACGTACTTACTTACTTACTTACTTACTTACTTACTTACTTACTTACTGTAGGAATGCCTTTGGGATATTCCCAAACAGCCCCCTCCCCCCAATGGAGATATTACAAAGCCTCCTCAAGGCTAGTTAGCCTTCTGGCAAATGGATGTTTTGTAACTAGCCACCCCTTTTATGGCTGCCATTTTGTGAAAGCAGCCACTACATCTCTTCAAAATTCATGCAGGCAATATGGCAGGTGTTCAAAGGCAGCTTGCAACATCTCCCCAGTTTCTGCTTTGAAATTTGCAGTGCCATATCTCCCATTCTCCAGTACCAGGTGCTGCTTCCTGTGTTTCCCAAAACAACAGCCCCTTGCCCTGTGACTTTTCTTTCCTCTTCCTCTTCTCCTTCCATTTGCAATCCTTGTGTCATAATATTAATATAAACATGAGTGTATGATGAATATAATGGAATTGAATATGATGAATGTATGATGAATGTAATGGAATTGTTGTCCTCACCTCATTTGATCTTTTTGGTATGGCCCTGATGCCTTTACTCTGCAACCCCTGGTGTCCTATTCAAAGGCTGGGATAGCTCTCTATCTGATCGAAATTGTGCTCCCCATTTTTCTTACTTAGCCACATAGCCATGTGTCTGACAACCGAAGTCAAAAAACCTTTGTAAGAAAAACTCTGCAAGACAAGTGGTAATGGACCTAGAACCCAGGTTCTAGTCCATCCTAAGGCATGGAACATCTCTGGGGGACTTTGGGACAGTCCCAAGAGTCCATGTCATTTGGTAGTGAAGGTGCTACACTAGGAGAGGGGAACCCAGGTTCTAGTCTTCCCTTTGGCACAGAAACCAGTTGGGTGACTTTGGGCAGTCATTCTCTCTCAGCCCTATACTGGGAAATTGAAGAACATCTATTTACTAGTCTGCACTGGAATAGCATGGTCAATTATGGCCCATGAGTTTCAGAGACAAGGCCTTTATCCTGCAGTGGATTGATTGGGGCTGATAATACTATTGGGGGGCAAGGGGAGGAGGAGGACAGGAGGAGGAATGGCAGAGTAAAGTTTTGCTTCTGATGTAAGTTTACCTTGCCATAATAACATAGTTATTAATTTTTCTGTGTCCATGACACAGGGAATCAGTTGTCCATATGCTGCATTCTGGACTATGTTAATCATTTACTTGGTGTAACATTTCTCAGAATTTCTCAGAATTCTCAGCCAGCGTGAGCATTGTCTTCGGCAGCAGGGAAAGACCTTCTTGTCCTATATATGGATATTTGTGATAGGCACATTTTTATCAAAATGGAAAAGGGGAAAGCATACTATCAAATTTCTTGATGGTCTGGATCTTTCAGTTACCTATTTCTATGGTATACCTCAACATTTGGTAACTGGTGTAGGCCATGAGGAAGACATAGACATCATGACATCATCACACCAATCCTCAGTCATGACTGATCCAAATTATATCATTTGCATCATTTCCACTATGTCACAATGCCTATGACGTCACTTGCCCCCTCTCCCTATGAAAATGGTGCATCAGTGCATCACTTGAGCTTAACATCCAGATGCCAGCCCTACTCCGTGAAAGCCTGACTCAAACCTCAGGATCTCAGATCCAACTGGAAATAAGCATTCTTCATGTGTTTCCCAGAGCTTGTTCAAGGCTGGGCCCCGTTCCTTAAGGAGTTAATGTAGGGTGTTGAAGTCCAAAGCTGATGGAGTTAGGAAAAGAGTTGGGGGAGGGAAGGAAGTGGAAGACTAGAACAGTTGAATGTGGCTGATCCCCAATGTGCAACAGCTGTTCTTCATCTGTGAGGAGCAGGGATCAAGACAGAAAATATGAGAGAGGCAAACGTTGGCTTAAACTTTCTTCTCCCTTTGATTGTCCTTGGACATCTGCCCTCCCATCTCCTGTCAAGAATGCTTGCCAGCTGGGAGCTCAGAATAACCCCCTGCTCACTCCCCGAGATCTTAATACTTTAAGCCAATGCGTCGCCACTATGCGCTTCCCGACTGAGGCGGAACTAGGATAATACCTTTTTGAGCATCTCCGCCAAAAGTTGATGGCTGTGTGTGCAGCTTTCGTGGGCTCACGTGCTAATTGGCTTTAATTTGTTGGCCAATTGGATTTTTCACGTGTCTGGAAAAGGGAGCAGCAGACAAAAGGGAAAGCCATTGGCTCAGAGGAGCGTGGGAGAGAGAGAGAGCGAGAGAGAGAGAGCGCATTCTATTCCATTCCTTAACACCATCCGTTTGACTCGTCTGCAAATGGGATAAATCTTCAGGCAAAACAGAAGCAATGTTTAAAAGTTTCCTCAAGCTTAGCAATTGCCTTTCCGAACAAATAGGTAAATAATATGCACACCTCAAAGCCATTTGTTCCCAAACAGGCGGCTGAGTAAGCTTGCTTTATTGTTGGATGAAATTGATTTGGAGGCTCTGCAGGAGGTGTGCTTGCAAAGGAACAGAATGGGAATGTCAAAATTGGGAGCCATAGTATGGAAAGGACACTCTTTTACCTCCTGTTGGAGAGGCAAAACCCTTCTGGACTTCATCACTGGGGAAAGAGCCAAGTATATACGATCCAGATCTACAGTATATATTTCTTCATAAGTATGGCTAGAAATAATGGAGTGTGAAAGGAAGCAAGGCTAATGGAAGTAACCGGGGGTATTTTCCCTGGGTACTGCACCATCTATGTACAGATGAATGATACTTCCTCCCTCCCTTCCTCCCTCCCTCTCTTTTTCTCCCTCCCTCCCTCCCTCCCACCCTCCCTCCCTCCCACCCTCCCTCTCTCTCTTTCCCTCCCTCCCTCCCTCCCTCCCTCCCTCCCTCCCTCCCTCATAGGCTTGTTTTTTTTTCTTATAAGAACTTGAAAATACCCATACATATCTCTGGAATGCAAAGAACCTGAGATTTAAAAAAAATAGTGCCAAATCTGCCTTCCAGTTTTCTTCTGGAAATCTGGCTTCTGTTTGTCGCTTTAATTTCTGGTGAATTTCTCTTGGTGGTGTTTCTGAGCTTATTTTGGGCATGCTTGATAATCAGAGCCATTCTGCAGGAGTCACTGTTTTCTATAATGCATCTTTTCATTGTTTTGAAACCCCCAGACTGCTTACATATTCCCATCTGAAAAAGGCCCATGGGAAGAATTTGCTTATAATGTCTTTGCTTGGATTTTAAAAAAGGGTGGAAAGCAAAGGAGGCTGTAGACCAATGGAGAAATGATTGTGCAGTGAAATAGAAGGCAATTCACACATTCCTCTTGGCTATTTTATAAGTAAGGATGCTGCTTTCACTCCCTTGAGCATCTCATCCCCAAATTCCTCCTCCTTTGTAATAAAAAACCTGGAAGCATTTTTCCCCATCAAATTGAATATAAAATATTATATTATATATTATATAATTACATAAACATTTTATATACAATATAAAATACATACATACTAATAAAAAACCTACCCAGCAGGATTGGTTTTGATAAACCCCACCCATGTTTGCACTTATTTTCTCCCCACTCCTTATCCAGGTCTTCATGCTATACTCTAAAATCCACATCGTTAAACCAACCCAAAATTGAGCGGGTCCATTTGGGCAGTGTGAAATCGATGGATAAGTAAATTCTGATTTTTTGCATTTGTTGGAGAGAAGCAGATCAAGTAGAGAAGTAGATGAAGTCAGTTTTATTTATTTTATTTATTTATTGCTCACATTTATACGGCCGCCCATCTCAAACAAGGCAACTCTGGGCGGCGTACAACAACAGTTCCTATCTGATTTGCAAAGGACTAATTTCCTAAGCCTCTTCTTTAGAGCTCAGGTCTCAGGTCTCCACTTGGCCAGATCAGCTCTGCATGGGAATCAAAACAAAACAGAACAAAATCTTGCTTTTGCTTCTCTCTCCTGCTGCCAGCTGGTCTTTCTTCAGCTGAGTCTTAAGGCTGGAGCAAGAGAGGAAAGGCCCTGAATTGCTGCTTGGGCACATCTGTGAAAAACAGCTGTGCACATGGGGTGGTGTCATTTGTGAGCCTTGGGCAGCTGGCGGGTTCAGTGAAGGCAGTGCATGATCTCTGCCAGTTCCTCCCACATTTCCTCCTGATCTTCTTCCTCTTTATCATGAAGCTAATGGACTATTTCAAGCTCATCACGAGCTTAGCAGGGGAAAAAATGGGGAGAATTGAGTTGGAAGAAAAGCCCCGTTGGTTAGAATTTGCTGCTCAGTTGAACACTGCTGTGTGTGGGCTGATGTTGGAGACCATGAGTGATTGAGAGGAATACCAGCAAATATCAGGGTGACCCATCCAAGACTTTTGTGCAGTACTGTGCAGGCTGTTGAATCCCCACAACATATAAATACACACACACAGAGAGAGAGAGCAGGACACACACA